>BMAO01018569.1:0-18741 GCA_019973975.1 Trichonephila clavata | reverse complement strand
TCATTGATTTTTCAACAAGCTGTACAGTTGTATCAGGAATTTCCTCGACATATTATTAATATATTTTTCTTTAAATGATATTCTGTAACTGATATAATATGAAAGGACTGCATGAAATATCAAATTCTAGGCATTTATGTCTCAATCTCTCTCTCTCTCTTATGTTTCTTTATTTATTGTACCACAAGAACCAAAAAAGGTCACCATTTTGCTGAATCAGGCTTAAGGAGAATTACAGGTAGAATAATAACATATAACTGTCTACTGTTCCTATTTGACAATGATCTTCAAATTGTGTTCCACGGAACCCTGGGGTTCCATGAGGCATTCCTAGAGGCCCCAAGAGTCGAAATAAAAATTCATATAGAAAATTATAAATGGGAATTCAAAACAGATTTATGGTCACTATGGAGATTGTATATTCACGAGCATATAAAGCTGTGTTTCTCAGCGTGGATCGCACTGGGGTCGGGGGTCGGCGCCGGACAGCCCCTCTTTTAAGTAATTTCCTGCAATTTTTACAACTTAGCATACATGAGTTCGGGTACAATTACAAGGGGTAGACTTTGTCAAAGATAAACATCTAAAAAATTTATAAAAAAGCACTTTCGTGTTTTATGACATGCTTAAGGAGGAATGTAAAGAGAATGGGGCAGAAAGACCCGGAGAAAAAGAGCTTTTTCGAAAAAATTTGTGGAGAATCTGCGGCAATTGGACTGCGGAACAACTTTTTTTTAGTCCTTTGCAAATATACAGACAAGAAGAAAATCGTAGAATCTTCATTTCGTGTTTTTAAACAGCAAAAGTTGACTATATCTTCATTTTGAAATATTATTGTAGGTTCTTAAAATTTAATGCACAAACATTTTAATGACTGTGAAATTATAAGCGGAAAATATTTTATATATATTGCACATTTGTTTTTATTATTTATTTTCTTTATCTTTACCTTTCACATACATAACTATATATCGTTTTCATCAGTTTCTAAGAGTATTTTTATGTTTATTAACTTACTTAAGTGCATGTTTTCTCAGTTTGAAGTCACTACAATCTTTCAAAAATATTTTCATAAAAATGTCCTCACCCGCTTATGAAGATTGATAGTACTTCATTTAAAATATTGAATATTAGTGAGCTTTAGAATACATTAGATAATTATTTACTGTAAGTAAAAGAATTCTAATAGTAATAGAGCTATGCTTAAAATTGCTATAAAACGCAGTTATATTTGTTATGATAACTTTGCTTTGTACTTAATAATAAGTGAACAATTTTATAATTGTTAAATATTTAATTCATATTGTTCAAGTTTTTGGAGAGTTTTCAAAGGAAAAATATGTTATTTTTCCACAAGTAAATATCTTTTATTTTTATTGTATATAATGATAAATGTGAAATAACGAGCACATGTTTTTTCTTATATATTCCAAGAATATTAAGAAAGACTTTATTGCATAAGGTTAAATTTGTAACACATGCACAAATTTTGTTTTTGTTGCATGTCATTTATCTAATAAATTTACACAAGACCTTAATTGCGATAGCCAATTTGAAAGGATATTTAAAGTAATCTAATAATCAACCAGAGTACACTTCATTATAAAAAACTGTCTTAATAAAAATTTTAAAATATTGCATAATTTTCTGAAAAATACTGATAAAATTAATCGCAATAGACATATATTGCAAAAATTATACAATTAGAGTTAATAAATCAATTGCATTTAGTTTCGAAGGAATTTGAAGAAAAATTTTAAGAAACAAGATATTTTAATCCAAAAAATACCAATATTTTAGTCTTTTTACGAAGACTGGGTATTTTTAACTCAATTCAAAATGTTCCTTTAAATATACAGTAGAACGTTGTTTATCCGAATCAATTGGGACCGGACACCGTTCGGATACGCGATTGTTTGGATAACCGAAAACCGAATGCGATCCATGCAGTATATAAAACCGGACTATACAAATATTGAAAATCATTACATGCGGGAAACGTGCTTGAAGAAAAAGCAAAATAGGTGCAAAACGTCGCCATTTTACCTTTATTATGTAACATAATCACCTATTTTTCGCTGTACCATTTTACACCTTCGTTTTTCGCTGCAAGGTCTCTGATTCTCTTGAGCAGCAGGAGTAGGAGTAGGACTCTGATTGTTGTTCGTACCACTCCATAGCTGTCTCCAACGCAGAAAAGCGTCAGCATTTGATGGACCCTTGCTACTTTTGTTGTTGTTGTCCTCTATGTTCAAGGCGTTGCGCTTCCGTTTTGAATTCGAAGCCATAGCAGTTCACAACTCAACAAAAGAGCACGTATACACCCCCTCACTTAGAAACAAACTGACCTAATTTTCCGTGCAGATGTTTACCAAATCACACAACTGAAATTCCCGAAATATCCCTGACCTTGTGTTTTTCCGTCACTTTTGGCCTCACGCGAAACAAGCATTGCACTGCTCGAAAACGTATCCGGACTCTGGTCCGGATATTTGACGCTCCGGATAATGAACGTTTGGATAAACGACGTTCTACTGCATAGAAAAAAATTTTCTGACACCAATGTGCGATGGATTTCCTCTTACATCTATCAGTGTTTGAGAGTTAGTTGAAGATCAGCCATAATTAAAACAAATATAATTTATTAATCCTCTAATAAATCTTAACAACCCAGGTTAGGAAATGCACCTCTAATTAAGTTTTAGAACAAAAGCGAGGTAGAAGAGATATTTAATATTTAATTATGAATTGAATCACTTATTCTTGAAACGCTTTCGTAATATACGTTCTGAATAATCATGATTTCATTTTCAGTTATACGACCTCTGGTCATTATTATTCAAATATATTTTATTGACTAAATATTCAATTAACAATCTTTAAACATTAAGCAATTAATAGTCGATACACTTTCGCTTAGCTTTAAGTTATAATCAGTAACTTCTATCATCTAACTCCTAACCTCTCTCTCGAACCGTAAAGTTAATGCTTAAATATAAGCCTTGATTACATAAACCACGTCTTCTTCGGGAGAAAGTTTTCAATAGAACAACATTTAAAGAAATAATTTTTTCCCCAATAGGAATAGTAGGAGGTTCGCGAATAGACCCGTTACAAATGTAAAATTTCGAAGGAAGATTATTAAGTAGATAATAATTATTGGATATGTAGTGATGCCAGAACAAAGTAGAATTAGTAGCAAGTAAGTAAATAGCAATGATTTTAAGTCTCAATACTTTACTAAGCATTTTAAAAATTAATTTTCAATCTTTATAAAATATATTATATAGATTTTTTTTAAATTTTTAATATCAAATACATAATTTTAGATTATTATCTTTGCATGAAATATCTATACCGTACTGATTCTGTAAATATTACTTTTAAGATATCTTCTTTGAAGGGGCGTATGTGTGTGCTGGAAGGGTGAAGTCCCTAAAAACACCGTATAATTCTGAGGGCTCCACGAATCGACAAAGTTTGTGGACCACTGCTATATGACATTGGTTGTTACAAATTTCTTAACCCAAATATTGTGCCTAATGATTACAAAGATAGGCAATAAAAATCTCTTTCTAGCACTTCTGACATTAGGATCATCTCTTCCAATAGAAGGAAAAATACAGTAATGATGAGGAACGTTAGGATCATTTCATTGATAAAATTTGGGAATAAATTGTAGTTTAAAAAAAATTAAAAAACAAGCTTTTATACAGAATCGAACTAAAAAGTAAAAAAAATAATTCTTAATATAAGAATAAAATGATGAATCAGAACATTTATGTCAGTGGAGTAAAAGTGGGGGTACTCTATAGCAATCGTTATAATTCCGAAATGCTTAGTTAGTGTAAAAATGTAGTACAAAGCACCCCACGCTTTTACCACAATGATATTCATTTTCTCATTAATCATTTTATTCTTATATTAAGAATTATTTTTTTCACTTTTTAGTTCGATTCAGTATAAAAGCGTGTTTTTTAGTTTTTTTTTAAACTACAATTTATTTTTCATTTTTTAGTTCGATCTACAATAAAGAGCGTGTTTCTTTAGATTTTTAAACTATCATTTATTCATTGTTGAATTTATCCTTGAGTTTGACATCTGGAGCCGGAATTGCGTGGCTGCTGGAATTAGTCTTGCTCTTCAATGTATATTAATTAACGGCTCTGAAGTGTATTTATTCTCTTGGCTTATTCCATTTTCCGGCTTGGCCATTTTCGTTAACAATACGGGCTCGGATGGGTCCCGTATCGTTATATTTCAAAAATTCCGTATCTATACATACAGGTCAAACTAATAAAAGTGTGTTAAGAAGAAAAAGTTTGAATTATTAAAAACTTTTAATGTACCATGTTTTTATATAACGGACTAAAAAGCATGAAATCCCTCCTTTTCGTTTTTTGTTTCTTCGTCTTTTTTCACATTTTCATGCAATGTCATCCACTTCTGAGCTATGGTCCAAATTTCAAGTCTCTGGCTCATCGGGAAGTCAGTTTAAAATCAATTACAAAATTCCACCCGAACAGACATGCAAGAAAGCGAGTTAATAAAAACACATCGTAATATTAAGTGTCAATCGTATTATCACTTCTAAAAGTATTGCTTTATAAAAACAAACAAATAATTAATAGTTAGAACATAATTTTTTTTCACATACTGAGTCTTCTTTTATTTCCATTTTCAGAAAAATGTATTATGGCAAGAAATTGCGACGCACCCACCCTCCCCTTTCTCACATAAAGAACACACACTTTGTTTTTGTTTTATTTCTATTGACCACAAGTGTATTCGATTTTAGGGTTACACCTTACTCTTTTAGTCGCTAAATTTGGAATTAGTCGCCAAATCTGGAAAAGTATATGGAATTAATCGCCAGATCTAAAAATGTTTAATGCAATAAGTCGCCAAATCTGGAAGTGGTATATGAAATTTTCGTCAAATCTGTTAATCATTATTCCTGACGATCCTGATAAGGACAATGGAATAAAATAATGAAATTATTGTTTTGTCATCGGTCCTTGACAAGTGGGCAAAATTTCGAATTAATCTGACCTTTTAAATTGGGTAAAAATCGAGTTCAAAGATTCCGTAACATCAGCGCTTCTCAAATTGGGGGGCGCGCCCCCTTAGTGGAGCCTGATATCCCTGTGAGGGGGGCACGAACCTATCGAAAAGTGAAAAACAAAGGATTTTAAAAATTACAAATTTACTGAAATGAAGCAAAACAAAATGTAAATTCGGACATAATAAAAAATAAAGTACACGTTTACACTGATAAAATATACTTATAAAATGTATCAGTACTGCACAATATATTTGATAATTAAACTCACAATACTAAATTAAGAACTTGTTTAAAAATTCCTAGTGATTCACATAGGCGCTTGTCGTATACAGAATTTAATACTTATCTTGATAATTTGTACGGTTTATGATTAAAATCGTATTGTAGCTTGAACGTCAAAAAGTGCATTATTGTTGCACTCAATATATTTTTATTATATGAAGGGGGACGCGATGAAAATTGTGATTGAGAATTGGGTCGCAAGCATTGAAAGTTTGAGAAGCACAGCGTTACATACAAGTAAAACTTATAAAAGCGTGTTAAAAAAAGAACGATATTTATAAAGCCATCCAAATTTTACCTTTTAAAAACTATATTCAAAAATTAGCAAGAAAATTTTGTGACACAATACATTTTACCATTCAAAGTTTAAATAGTTACTACCCAGAGCCAAATATTAAAAGACCCAGGAGAATTCTCCTGGATTCTTATAATCCCCCCTAGCAATCAGCCTGGTCACTTACCGGTGGTGAGTGACCCTAGCTAAATTTTATTCTTTTTAACTTTTAAATTAAATAGTTCAATTCTCTCTGCATTTCCCACACAGGCTAGCTTTTCTAGACCCCACCCATTTCTCTAGTTCCAACGTATCAATGCAGCCAATCGAGTGCCTACCCACAGAGACCTCTCAGCCAATGGCAGCCAAGCCACTCAATCCAACTCAAGGACACCTTCTTGCCAATTCGGTTATCTCCGAAACACCTTCTCTAGCCACGCCTCTTTGCCAACGTTCACCCCACCAATCAGGATCCACTCTCTAATAAAGGCCCTTCCACCTAAGGCCACAATCAACTATCCAGACATGGGATGGAGGAACGCTTCGCGTTTCATTTCCCAGTGACGTCCAGCGTAAAAAGAGAACGCGTCTTCTGATTTTATGGAGACTTTCTGCCAGGGCTTCGAAGCGAAAACCGTATTAACCCGCTATTTTAGTCTGAACGAAAACCGGAACTGAACCGAGGGAAAAAAAATATGGGTTTATTTCGGTTCGCGATATATCTTCAGTCATTTGCTACTATAACCAAAAACAAGATATCAATCATTGGCATGGCCAAATAATTTTAGCGCGTTTTTCACATGTTGTAGTTTACAATAATGCAACTCTAATGAACTTTTTACTAACAGAAAGTAGTGTGTGTGTGTACTGTACAACTCCTCTAAATGTACTACTATTGAGCTGAAAAGAAATAATGACACAAATCTGTATCAGCACTATAAAAAAGAAAGAATTTTTTTTTTTTTTTTACAGAAGTTACAAAAGCCCGTACAAGGTGACCTAATTCCTTGTCTAGGCATAAGACTTGCTTCTATGTATTTATTCTTTTAAGTTTAACAAGGAAAAGTATATACAATTAATAATAACTTAACTACTACATTACTTAAAGTTTATTTAGCTTTCGCTTCACACTATATATCTTATCACTTTACAGTTTAAAAAAAGAATTAAATTAAAAAAGTAAAATCAGAGCCTTTTATACTTGTTTTCAGAACTTTTTTTTGTGAAGATTTCCTCCAAAATGCAGTTAGATTTTTTTAAAAAAAAACATTTTGCAAGCAATAAATTTAATAGGTAAAATAGTGACAAAATTTTGTTATAAACTAGCGAAATTCAGGAAAAATTGTAGGAAAATTCGGGAAAACTATGGGAAAATTTAAATATGATTCGGCTCATCTAGGGCACAAATGCGACCCAATGCCGAAAACCCGAGTTCAATTGGTTGCTTATTGGCTGAGAAAAAGGTGCGGCAAAATATGGAACGAAAACGAAGACGAAATTTGCGTCCTAATAGTGCTTTTGTTCCACTACGTAAAAAACGCGCTAAAAACTTATCTATATTTTCTAATTCAATGTCAACCGTATAATTATATCATCATTCCATGAACATTGCTTCTAGATTTCCTGTCTTGATGTTCACCAGTGCTTCAGTTTGGCATGAAACTACTTGTAGAAGACGGATTTAATTCAGTTGAATAGACTAGTATAAATGATTTTTTACGAAAAATATCACTCTGAGTTATAGTTTTCGCATTTCAGTATGCGATCATCCATTGATGTTTTTGTAGACTAGTGATTCCCAAAGTGGTCTATATAGACCCCCAGGGGTCTATGACGACCTACAAGGGGTCCACGCCAGCGAAAAAATAATTTGGGGGTCTATGATAGTGGCTCTCATTAAACCACAACGTGACTTTAATCTTTAAAAAAAATTTGATCTAGTGCAAATTAGATTTTACCTATTTAACAGAATTATTTACTAAATTTAGTGAGGTTAATTTATGTTTACTAGGTGACAGCATATATTTCATCAAGACAAGGGGGATTTCAACATTTCTTTCCAGAATCAAGCTAAAGAAGTATAATATTGGACGCCGCGAATTTTCTCAATTTGTCACAGCCAATTTTTGTTAGGAAATTTTAACCTACATTAAACATTTAAATACCTTTTACTCAGATTTTAAAGCTAGATTTGAGATTTCTTTTTTTTATAGTAATACCACAGCCGACAATGAATTAGTATAGTCACATTGAAAAAATATGTTATATTAAAATAGGAGCTGATCAGAATAGGCCCTAACGAAAATAAACGGATGTCAGCAATTTTAACTTTAAAAAACCTGTTATTTGTCACAAATTATGGGATACCGAGAAAAAACTTTTATTGATTTTCCTAGTGAGTGGTAGTTTCAGTAAGTTTGCCAATCTCAAACTAAAAAAGAAAGAAAGAAAAAAACTGGACACACTTACTAACAAAGGAGATTTAGGATTAAATCTGATATATATTAAATGTTGAAAATTTGCTATTAAAGAGCCAGATTCAACCCTCTCATTAAAAGCACTTGTTTGTTCAATTATTTTATGTAACAGTTATTTTAAATTTAATTCAATTCATTAACATGTGCTTCTTAAGTTTTAAATGCTGTGCTTCGCTACAATTATAAATTTATATATATAATTCTTTTAAAGTAAGTAATAGTATCAGCTGTCAAAAAGATATTTAAGTTGATAAATTTGCAAAAATTCAATATTAGATGAGTAGGGGTCTACCCGATATCGAAAAACATGGCAAGGGGTCTATGAGACAAAAAAGTTTGGGAACCTCTGGTGTAGACCATAGGTTCTCAACGTGGGCGTTTGAGGCTTTCAGGGGGGGGGGGGAGATGGCCCGGAGGGGCTTGGGCAGATTTACCAAAAAAGACTAAAAAACACACGCTGATTATGTACTAACAAAAGTAAACTTTATTACTGGTTACTTATGTTGTTTGTATATATTTAAATCATTCCATATCACATGTACGAAAATTCAGTTATTTCGGTAGTACGGGAAGTGGATGAAAAACTTAAAAGATTACATTACATTCAGACGTACACATTAAATTGAATGATATAGTACATTTTAATTTCTGTAGTGCACGTGTTGTCTTTGTCTGTGAGCAGTAGGAAACATGTTTCTGCCACTGCATTTCATTACGTATATTATCCAAGAAACATAATTAAATATGTTAACCTGGAATTAACGTGATTCTTTAAAGGCTGAAACTGTCAAGTTATATTTATTTTGAAAGCAATAGTTTATTATGAATTACTTCGTATCATCTAAGCCCCTGCCTGTCTTTATAACAGGTAATCTAAAAATCTTTTATTTCACTCTTTTAAATGAAGAAGAAATTCAGTAACGTTTCAATTCCAACAATATCCTACCTTTTAATAAAATATATAATATTACGCATTTGAATATATTTGTGTCAATATATATTTCAGATTCGCAAGTAAGAAAACTGGGACTTTAGGGAAAAAAAATGAAATTAAAAAAATATATTCTTTTAGTAATAGTATATTTTTTAAAACTGAACTCTTGTTTTCCCCATGTATTATGTACATTCTTATTTCTCTAGAGTGGGAGGGTGGGGTATAGAAATATTCCCTAGAAAAGGGGGCGGTGTGGAAATATTCACTAGAAAAGGGGGCGATATCGAAATATTTATTAGAAAAGGGGGCGCCAGTTCAAAAAAGGTTGGGACTGTAGACTGTTTAGAACAGTGATTCTCAAAGTGGTCTATATAGATCCTAAGAGGTATTTGACAACCTTCAAGGGGCCCACTTCATCGAAAAAATAATTTCGGGGTCTATGAGTTGTAAATATATGATGGTGGCTCTCATTAAATTAAAAATCATGATTTTAATTTTAAAAGAAAATTTATAGTCAAGGGAGAAACCAGTTTTTATCTATTAAACAGATTTACTAGTATTTACTAAATTTAATAAGGTTAATTTGCAGTTACAAAGTGACAGCATACATTTTATTAAAACATGGATCATATCAGCAATTTTGGCTTAAAAAAAACATACCTGCTATTTATCACGAATTATGAAATATCATGAGAAAATTTTGAAGAAACTTATCTTAGTGAAGTTTTAGCGTGGTAGGCAATCTCCAAAACAAAAAAGAAACGAGGGAAATAAGGGCTAGACACTAATAACCCAGGAGATTTAGGGTTAAACCTGACACGATTGATTCCAAATGTTGAAAAATTGTTATTGAAGCACCAGAATTATTCCTCCCTTTTTAAGCATTTGTTTGTTGCTCAGTTATTTTACGTGTAAATTAAATTTTAATCTTATTAGCATGTTTTTCTTAAGTTTTAAACACCATACTTCACTTCAGTTGGAAATTTAAACCGTTTAAAGTAAGTAGTTCTATACCAGCTGTCAAAATGATATTTAAGTTGGTAAATTTTCAAAGATTCAATATTAGGTAAGCAGTGCCTACCCCAAGCCGAAAAATATGGCAAGGGGTCTATGAGACAAAAAAAGTTTGGGAATCTCTGGTTTAGAGAGAATGACAAAACAGTATCATGAACCTAGTTGTCATAAGGGATTTTGATGATGGATAATAATGCCAATGTTCACCGTTCTCAGCTCACCCCTGGTAGTGGGCATGTTGGTTAATTGTATCGATTCACGTAGTGCACAAATTAAAAAAACTTTTTTTTATCTATGGTTGAATTACATTTTTAGTGCAAATAAGAATATACATAAAATAAAGGTACCCATTCTGATCTGAGCCGAAAACCATTATTTTTGGCGGAATGAAATCCGGAATTGAATTCCGGAATACCGTAATATTCGGCGTATAACGCACACCCATACTTTCAAGCTGCAATTTTAAATTTTTAGGTAGATTCGCCGTATAACGCGCATCCCCTTTTTTACGGAGAAACCTGAAATGTGCGTGCGCAATACTCTTATTTTTTTAAGTCATTTATTCGAGGTATTATTATGAGCTTTAGGGGGGGGGGGGAATAGCATACTTCTAGAATATAGATGGTGAACCTTTTTGGGACGAGGGTCAAATTTTGTTCACATTTTTTAGGACTATCTCGTAGGTCACTTATGAACATTTGCGCCAGAGTTAGGTTTAAAAAATTTTAACTGGGTATTTTTAAAACTACACATTTTTAAAAGTCCATTGGCTTAACGAGTAAAAACAAGCGTGATTTGACGATTTGAAATTTTTTGTACGGCTAAAAATTCTTAAATGTTTGGTGCAAAGGGAAATGAATGTTGGAATGAACAAGGAGTAACGAAAGTTACATACAATATTTATATTGTGAAGTATTATTTATTGATATATATATATATATATCATAGTTAAAAATATTATTTGGGCTCCAAGTACCTCCTTCCCTTGCATATGTTCTGACAGAGATATTTTTATGTGTATACAGTGGACCTCAAAAATGTAGTCAAAACACAAAAATTACGCTAAAAAATTAGTGTGTTCAGGACTTTTTGCCACCACTGTATATTTAGATGACCAGAACACAGTAGTTGCGTTTAAAATCGTGGCAAAAGAGTTTTACTTATGTAGACGCTACCCCATGAATACGAATAAATCCGAATCAATATGTTGTCTTGCAGTTCCGTTACGTTTCTTATCTCGCTAAGCTCCATAGTCTTTCGAGTATTAGACCATATTTTCGTTAATACTTCACTGCATTCGCTTCGGAAGAAAATAAGTTGCTAATTTTAATAATTTTTTTACAGTAGAATAAGAGAATAATAATAATAAAAAGGAATTAACCAATTAAAATAATATTATCCATCAAGATTAGTATGCTTGAACATGTGCAAGAACACTGCAAACTATAAGAGAAGAGTACTTTTCGAGCATACGCTAGCAAAATTAGTGCGTTTGAATGAGCGTAGGAATGATATTCCTTTATTGGTGGCAGGTCGAGCCAATTGGTAAAGGTTTTCGATTCGATGTTATAATACTCTATACGTATTGATATGTACGTATGATATATACGTATGATATGTACTCATAACTACTATCTATATATGATATGTATCTCAATTATCACTATAGATACACTCATGAACAAAAGAAATTAGCGCACCAAGAAGGAGTCGTCAAAATGAAACAAAATTTTACACACGTAAGGGCTACTTTGATATAAGTGAATGATTAGAAATCAAAGAAAAAGGAACATTAATTTCAGAGAAAAAGGCAAAGAACGGTACCCTGTTGAACCCCTTCTAGCGTGAATGCACGATGCGATATGATCAGGCATTGAGGCATACAAGTTCTGTATGATGTCTTGAGACATTTCGTTCCATATTTGCTGTAATTTTGCCTCTAGTCGGTTCAAACTCGTGGGATACCAAACTCGCCGTCCCAAATAATCCCAGATATGCTCGATTGGAGACAAATCTGGAGATCGGGCAGACCAAGGAAGGGTAGTAGCAGTACGAAGACAGTCTTGTGACACCCTTGCCGTGTAAGGCCGAGCATTGTCTAGTAGAAAAAGGCTCCTGGGAGCCGTTGCATGAGTGGCAATACATGTGGTTGAAGGATGCCATGGACATACCGCTGAGTTGTCATGGTGCCACGGATCAATACTAAGGGTGAGCGTGTATAGTAGGCAATGTCACCCCATAGCATCACACCAGCTGTGAGAGCGGTGTGTTACTGTAAAGCAAAGGCAGGATTGAGGCGTTCACCACGGGGTCTCCACACACGAACACGATTGTCATCACTGCTGAGATTGAATCCGGATTCATCGCTAAAGATGATCTGCTTCCATTCCGCTGCAGTCCAGTTTCCTCGTGCGTGACACCATTCCAAACGGAGGCGTCGATGGGTGGGCGTCAAGGGCAGCACACGTAAAGGGCGCCGCGATCCCAAATGTTTTTCAGCCAGGCAAAGACATAGGGGCCCCTAGTACAGGTGCTACCTGTGCCTGGATGGCGGCCGATGAAGCAGTTGGCTGTATGCGTGCATTTCTTACGATGTGGTGGTCTTCTCGACGACTGGTCTGTCGAGACCGTCCTGAGCCTGGGTCTTCGTGTAAATGACATCTCTCGGATCCACTGGTCCCAATACAACATAACCACAACATAATTAGCGCGGCCTAATTGACGAGCTACTCGCCAAGCTGACCATCCAGCTTCCATCATGACGATGATTCTCCCCTCTCAAACTGCGATAGCTGCTTATATTGTCTTCGAAAACAGCGTAATGGCATGTCTACCTTAGCCCTTCCTTTGTAAACGAATCAGCACACTTAAACAAGCTTTGGTTACCTGTTTTATACTCCACGGAGAACGACCTTAAACGCCCTCTACCGGCTATACGTAATGCGCAATCACGCTGCTTTTCTAATCATTTGAATACCTCCCCGACATGTACCTTCACGCAAAGTTTTGTTACGATTCCGCAATTATTTCTTGTTGCGCTATTTTTTTTTGTCCATGGGTGTATTTATCATTGTATTTGCACATTTGTTGGTTCTTTTTATCAAAATTACAATTATTTTTGAGGAAAATATTTTTTAAAAGTATTTTTTTAAAAAATATTAATTTTGGTGACACGGATTGCGTTAGTTTTTTTCAGTACTGTTCTTCATCAAAGTTTAATTCAATATAGGTCTTTTTTTTTATCTGTTTTAGATATTTTACTGATTTTGCTCATACTAATTTAATTTCTTTTCCGTTGAAGGCTACCTAATATATGCTATTTAGGGTAGTATTATATGAAAGGCTTTATATATGCATATGATATTTAATTTTCCTCTATTGATTTTTCATGTTGTCCCCAACCCGAAAGAGTGCAAAACTTACTAATACTACTATTTTTCCTGATATAATTTTTATTCAGATTTTAATACACTCATTCTTATATTTAGCTGTTTAGAGTGCTAATTTTCTCTTTTAACTTCAAATACGGGTTTTTTAAAAAAAAAAAAAAAAACATTATTTACTGTTTTTAAGGCTGAATCGCACTTCTTTTAAAATTATGTGCAAGCTCTCCTTAAAAAAATTATTTTAAATTTTTGTAATGAGAGCTCACACATAATTTTAAAAGAAGTGCGATTCAGCCTTAAAAACAGTAAATAATGTTTTTTTAAAAAAAAAACTGTATTTATTAAAAAATTATTTTCCGTAAAAAAAATTTTTTAATTTTTTCTGCCCTTAAGACAGTAAAGACTGAAATACGATCCATTTCATGTAGCTACGTGTTCAAAATGATCTCAAAATGGATATTGATTACAATGATGTTATTAATGGTTTTGCAACGATCAAAGCCCGAAGAAAACCTTTGTCGTGCAGGTACAATGACGGTGACTCAACGAAGAATAAGGATGTCTAAAAGTAAAAGATAACGAAACAATAAGCAATGAAAAAGATAATAATTGACAAGTTAAAAACAGTTCAAGTAATAATGTATACTGTAATTGCAAAAGATTTCATTAATTTGCACTAATTTGCAAATGGGTGGGTGGGTTGTCCGTGATGTCCTAAGGTGAAAAGTGAACAAGAGTGAGAGTGCAGCACACGGTTGTTCATTAGGTGGGGAATAATGGAAAGATTTTCCAAAGAGCAACAACAAAAACAAAAGGGAAAATCCACCCTGAACCAAAAATGGCAAGGTAAAAACTGAAGGAGAGAGGGATGCTTTGGAAATAGGGGGTGTGGCGTAACAATTTGAAGTGCCTAGGGCGCCGGGAGATTAAAAACGGCCCTGGGGTTGTTGACAACAAACCTCATAGTTCTAAACTACGGTCAAGTGATGAGAACAATACCTGAGCTGACCCCCCCCCCCCTATTATCGTCTGCTTTAATTTATTTGACGATGTGTACTCGTTTGCCATCTTTTGTAATTATTCTAAATCTATTTTGTTCAGTCCAAGGAAAGAGCTGTTGCGTATAATAGACTCTGGGTTGAACTTAATATGCAATTAATTTTTGTATATTTTCGAGATATAATCATTCATCTGATGATCTTTCTGATCATTTGAGTGATAATAAGAACAAAAGACGTCTGTGGAATAAACTTTGTTGTTGTTGTTGCTAATACCACCTGTCTGACGTAGTCAGATCAAGGCCCACGAAATTCATCATGGCATCGGGCTATATTGTACGCGTGTCGTTAGCCGTAGCTTTGAGCACCATGCAGGTGACAGTACGATTTGGCTCGATTAGACCCCAATTTTGAGGGAGAACACCCTAGGAGTGGTCAGGGGCCTCCCACCTCTCTTCCCCTTCCACCAACCTCACGAGAGGACTTGCGGCTCGACGGCTATTTAGAGTACCCCCATGCCGCGAAGGCACTATACATTTACAAACATCCATGCCTTCTCCGGGATTCGAGCCCAGGCCCTACGGCATAGTAGTCAGCATCGCTATCCACTATACCGGATGGGCGACTGGAATAAACTTTGGCTACCATTAATGAAAATTCAGTTCCAAAGTCTCTCTCTCTTAGTGTCCCCTCATATAATTTTATTAAGATATTTCAATGAAAGAGACTAGATTGAATGAAATTTATCACAGAACAACTAATCATGATTTACCAAATGATACAATTTTGTGTTCTCAAAGAACGCATCCCGAGAAAGAAGCCAAGCTGTAAGTTTCAAGGTCAAGAAAACAATAATCCGAGAGTGCTGTTCGAGAAATCAAGATTAAATTAAGGGCACGCAGTGAAAAAGTGCATAGCGAGAAACAGAAGTCATATTTAAAACACAGAATTTCTTAAGCCAAAAAACGAGGATGTGAAATGTCACACTGGAACTGATAAACGAGCAATATTGGTAATGTTCATACCAAAATCATCTCTACTTCTTTGGTGGTCTGACTTTCCCAGTTAGCAGGGGGGGGGGGTCCAATTAGTAACCAGTCACCAGCATAATCCCACCCCTGATCTTCTTTTGAAAGATTCAACTTGTCTGTAACGGCACAATTGGGTGGAATAGATAAAAATCTCCCCACTCTCCAGATCTTTAGTAAAGAAAAAAGCCCCCCAGCATATTTTCTTAGGACATCCTCTTTACAAAGAGACCAAAGGCCTGGCAATCAAAGATCACAACAAAAGTCAAAGAAAGGTCACACAAGTCTGCTTTCACCGCACGTGATCTATTACTTTTATGTACGATTTAACGATACAAATAATCCATATTCGTAAGTGATAAGGGTTAGAAAACATTATATAATCATTATCTTTATATATATAAATCCATTGAAGTGAATTTATTTAGAACGTGTCAAACGTCTGAATCTAAGGGGGGGGGGAAGGCCTGCAGTACAAGATTGAGTATATGAAATGAATTTACGCACCATCGTTGGAAGAAGTTTAATTTTAATTGATCAATTATACTTAGGAAAACAATGGACTAAATTCATGTGACGTCACGATCACGTGAAAACTGTGTCACGTGATTACACTGCCGTTTGTTTACTACCATCGCTAGGACTATTTTGCTATCGCAGTTTCACATTGTACTTTTAAAAATGTCTCATTTTGCTAAAATGGTTGTTCAATCAATAAATGAAAATATGATTGAGGGAAAAAATCACTTTTTTCATATACCAGGGCAAAATATGAGTGTTTTGAAAGCATGTGAAACGTGAGGATTATAAACCATCTCCTCCCTGTTTATTAATGTATGCAATTACTTTGAAGAATATTTTCAATACCGACGCCAGCTTAAACCAAGCTTTATTCTTACTATTGTTTTCTCACAAAAGAAACCTGTTCTAAAGGATTTTGGAGAGGTGTAGACTTTCACAAACATGTAAATACTTCAAAGCAAATTTTTTATTTTAAATAAAATTATATTTGATCATACATAAGAAAGTAAAATATGTTAGTTAACTGAGCAAATTTTGTTTATTTTAAATGAAGTTATATTGAGAACATATAATGTTTAATTAACTTAAGTTTTACTTATTTTACGCATCTTCAGAGTAGTAACAGAGGTACTTAAGTATTTAATTATCTAAGATTCGAACACAAGAATCTGTTTGTAGATAAATCATACTATTATTTTTTATAAACTATATGTAATTCAAAAAGAAGAAAAAATATATTTAAGACTAAAGATAATTAAATTGAATTTCTGATAATTATTGCCCTTTTTCTGATGAAACATTCCCTTAATATTGTATAATAATTTTTAAAAAGTAGATCAACGTATATATTAAAGGCACTTTATACAAAGACAATTAAAAAAAAGTATTCAATTTGTCATAAAAAAATTGTAATGCGAACTTTTAATATAGTTCATACTAGCATTAATAACATTAATTTGTGATCCAAGTGTCGCATACTCATGCATTATATTTAGTATCCCAGATATAAAAGTGCAATTTCCAATAGAAAACTATTCAGTTCTGCAAGCATTGTACTAACGAGTAAAATTACAAACACATGTTTATTTAATGCATGTTTTTTTTCCAGGAAAGTTACAATTTTTTTTTTTCGATACTTAATATAACAAGGTTTTTAAGCATTCTGTACACATGCATGACTGAAGGTAACTCTTTATTAATTTTAATGTGCTTAAAGAGCACTTGCTATAGTGACTGCAACTTAGAGAAAAGTATTAAAACAGTTAATACATGTAGAAATAACTCATTATATATCATTTAGTTAATTATTAGCCCTGATTATGTACTTTATATGTAATTAAGTAACTCATAATAATGGATAATCACATTACAATGAATATATCCTGAAAATTATATGTTAATATGAATCATTGCTTTAACTAAAAAATGAAATAGTATTTTCTTTTATTACTTTAACAATCATTTCTAAATAAAAATTCAAACATTTTTAAAGAATAATTACTAAGTAAATCAGACAGTCAAAGATGGAGAATGTTATTTTATTAGAAACATTTCAAATATCTTTAAATGCTCCATAATATTGTAAAACACATACATATATATAAAGTATTTATATGCAATACATTGTAAAAATAAAATTCATTTTCATTCAGTAACTGTTCCACAGTAAAATAAAATATTCATTCGAATTTTAAGTGTAGTAGGCAAACTTGATGTAAATATAGTGTTAAAAAAATTCATTTTCATGACAGGATAAATACCATATCAACTCTAATATTTTATGTACAAAAAAAGGGGGGGGAAGGCGATGGAAAAAATACACTTTCACCAAAAAATAATTATCTACATTTATCTAAAACTTTCATATTACCTAATAATCTATATACACAGGCTTCAAGAAACAAACGTTTTTGCAAGTTTAAAATGTACTTCAAAAAAAAAAAGATAACAACAAATCATCAAATTAAATTTGATCATTTCTAAAAATTGTTGCCTTTGCGATGGTATCATTCCCTTAAGAATATTTTATTTTAATTTAAAGAAAGAAATGACATCAATTTTTAACAGTAAATAATAATTATTAATAATTTAGAAATCAATAATTTGTGAAATGTAAAAATCAAAGAAAAATTTATTTAATTTTTGTAAAAATTCCTTTCACAAATTATCATCAAATTGTTTTCTTCAGAATAAATATTTTCTCTTGACTTTGAATTATGAATTAAATTTATAAACAGACATTTTTTTATATTATATACACTTAACTGACTCTATTTGATAATAATAGTGAGTTCTTTTTAAGGAAACGATACAATTGTTATTCGATAGTCAAACAGTTTCAAGTTTTTAAAAGAAGTTGTATTGATCCTATATACTGTAAGCCATTCTTGCGCAAAAATATACAATTAATAACTACTAAATTAATTAAGAATTAAAATAACTATTAGCTGTGTACCAAGTGCTAGGATCCAACCTAAATAAATATACCAGCTAACACTATTTGAAGCAGACGAATACCTAATTAGATAAATAAATCAGAATAAAGCAAAAATTATATCAAAGAGTTGTTGAGAGTTTTTCCTAACAAATATATACACTAGAATAATGCATAAAACAATGATATCATATATTTTAATTAGATAAATTAAAGCTAAAGAATGTCAACAACTTGCATATTGGATTCTACCACGGTATGAAAAGCACGTGCAATTGTTGCCCAATTTGTCACGTGATTACTCGCTGGTGCCAGTCAGTCGCGAAT
>BMAO01018568.1:0-18821 GCA_019973975.1 Trichonephila clavata | reverse complement strand
TCACCCAAGGAAAAAATCATTGAGTTCATTGTTAAAGAATAATGGTATTTTGACGTACTTTAAAGACACTAAGTACTCACCTGCGACGAGAGAGAGAGAGAGAGAGAGAGAGAAGAGGTAAGTTATTATCAAAAATGCCTTCAATATGAATGCCATCATGCCGATATCAGTCAACTAACTTTTTTTTTCTATTTTAACAGTACATAATATATACTTTCAGGAAATAAACTTTCAATATTAGAACTGACTTCGTTTCTTGTTTCAATAAAAGCGCTTGTCAAAAATCAACATGTCAAAATTGTTATCTTATCGTCTCAGTGCTACTTCGAGTGTCTAATACAGGCGGCTGTTTCGGAAGAGCCCGAACGTAGAACTGTCAAATGCCAAAAACGGATTTCTGGCCAGTTTCAAGTAAGGTGTCACAGCGCCCTCTGCGTGGAGGAGTCACCATTGGGAGGTTCGTTTACCCCCCACCTGTTGCTGTGACATGCCCAGCTCCATATTAAATGGGTGGAAAAAGGACGTGTCTGTTCAGACTAGAGAGGTAAGTTTTGTCTGTTTATGAACGGAACAAATAATAAGGGCGGGGAAAAAATATTCTCGGGATGAGGGTTAGGATCTACTTATTGAAATGTTTCGAAGTTCCTGAGCTGTGAAAGAAAGTATACTGATTTTTACTATTGTTCTTTGTGTATTATTTGTTTGATCAACGATAAATTTTGAACATATTTTACAAACTTTCTTTTTATAAATTTTATAATTTTAAATGAGATAAAAAAATGTACTTATGTCATATGTGCATGATTAAGAGTAAATGCAGAAGTTATAAGAGAAAAAAAAAGTAAAACAAGACATGAGGATTAGTTGATTTTTTTTTAAATCCATTAAATATCGTTCTCAATAACATTTAGATTTAATACATTCGAAATGAATGCTGTCAGTTCAAAAAAATATACTATATTTATATATGGAGGGGGAGGTTTGAATTCAAAAAGAAACATTTATTGTTGAGTACAGTCCATGCTATCTGTGATAGCAGTGAACAATGAAACTATATATATATATATATATATATAATATATATATATATATATATATATAGTGTTCAAATGATCTTTTAGTATGATATAAAATTCACGCACGACTGAAAAACTTACATAGAATTTATAAAATAATATTGAAATTATTCAAAAACAAATTTTTTCAGATGGAAATCTCAAAAATGTAGAATAAAGAAAATCATTTGCACTTTATGGTTATAATTTTGCAACTATTTTTCTCCTACGTTATTTTGAATAAAACTTTGGAAATTTCAGAATAATCGTCTATTAAAGTTTTCTTTGATTCGAATGTAAAATAAAAGATTTACTTTAAAAAGGGCTCTTAAAAGTGATATATGGCTAGAGGTTTATGTAATTACGCTTTTCAAGGAGAAATATTCATCTAAACAAATTAAAAAGTGGTGTAAAAATCCTGGTTACTGCACTTCAATGAAAGGTATGTGTTTAATACATTAAATTTTAAAGGTAAAAACGAAAGCACATGGTTCGATCTTCATCATAAGATTGCTCAAATGCCACCAATAATCAAGAAAGTTATGTCTATGATCCTTAAAAGGCCTCGGACTGAAAGATTCATTGCATCAAAACTAGGAATGTCTACTTGAGCTCTAGTTAAAATAATTGATAAGGTTTCAAAGTTAAAACAGATGTATAATACTAAAGTTCGTCTTTTTTATTAAAACATACCGCTGAAAGAAGAGCAAATTGTAGAAAACTATCTAAAACAAAAGTGAAACGAGCCTTACAGTAATCGCATATGATGTGTAACATCTGGCATGTTATCGTGGTAAATACGCAATGGTAACTAAATCTTGAAAAAAAATGAATCACATGTATGATTGAAAATAATTTTCTATCAATTAATTACATCTTTAATAAAAATTTTATTTAATTAACCCAAGGATACTGCAATTTTTGATAAAAAATAATTAATCTTGTTCAATTTGGGATGAGCGAGACTGGCGACAGACCTGGAAATTTAGAACTATGGTCAAGTGGCGAGGACGATAATTCAGCTATCACCCCCTCTCCTAACTACCCCACTAGGCTAACACTGCCACGAAGAGTGGAGACACAATAAACTTATGATAATTAAAGTATGACACATATACTTGGGATTTCAAAGTATTTAAAAACCGTTGAAAAACAGCCTCAATAACAGTGCCACTGTTAGTTGTTCGAACATTTTCGACTTGTGTTCATTCATTCACTGAATAATTAATCTTAAATGCGTCTTTATTAGAATCTGGAATACCCATTGCATCATATCAGTGCCTCGATACGGCCTGGTTTGCAAATTTTGGATCAGACAACTGAAGGAAATCTGGAAGAGCTAAATTTGAATAAATATTTCATGCGAAAGAAGTCAATGATATTTTCACTAAAAAGAGCTCAATGTTCTCTCTGAAACTTGCATCAGCTTAAGACACAAAAATACACTTTTTGAATCGAAAAGTTTGTGAAAAATTATTTAATCTGGTGAGAAACTCTAAATCAATTCTCAGCTGTTTTGTTAAAAATGGAGCAACGAATGATGCTTTTTTCCACAGATCCTACTAGAGAATTTAGGAAAACCAACTTTGTGTATAAGTTTAACGGCTAGAACAGAGCTTCTCAAACTTTCCATGTTTGCGATCCAACTCTCAGTCATAATTTTCAGCACGCCCCCTTCATACAACAACAGTGCACGGATAAAAAAGAAATAATCAAATAAATTAAAAGTAAAAAACTTTTTTAAAAACAAGCTTTTATTTAAATGCGCTAAAAAGAATAAAATAAATTTTTCTTTAAAATTTTTTTACTATCAACTTATAACGTAATTACACAATTTATATGATATAAAAGCTTGTCGCAAGTTTAAAGTACTCTTATTTACTTAGTTTGAAATTCTTAAGAAATTAAAATCAATCAGATCAAGTTATTTAATTTACTTGTTTATCTGCAGAGGTAAATCTTGCGACAAGCTTTTATATCATATAAATTGTGTAATGACGTTATAAGTTGATAGTAAAAAATTTTAAAGAAAAATTTATTTTATTCTTTTTAGCGCATTTAAATAAAAGCTTGTTTTTAAAAAAGTTTTTTTTACTTTTAATTTATTTTTTACTTTTTAGTTATCACTGGACAGGTTTCTCAGTCTGTTCATCTCATTCAACGCATCATTGTTGCTAGGTGTTAGCCGGTTATTTTCGAACAGTCGAGCTAAATGAATTGTCGCAAAAAGGGTGCTAGACGAAAAACACAATTTGTTTCTTAAATCCGCAATTTTTAAGCAATTTTTTCAATCTTCGTACAGATCTTGGGTAATATTGTCTTACACACGAAAAAAAAGTTTTATGACATTTTCTTCATAATTGACATTTTTATAAATTATTATATTAAAGTTAGAATTTCTATAAAACTCCATCTCAGTTTAACTTGGCAGCGTTGAGAAAGGTATACAATGTACCAATCTACTTGAAAAATAGCTCTACTTTTTTTTGTTTTGAATTTAAATCCAAGAAAATAGATAGAAATTTGTAAAAAAAAATTGCATACGTTGTAGAAATTAGATTATTTTTACGTTGTAGAGATGTAATTATTTTTTAGACAAAGTTAATTAATACAGTCAATAGTGCAACGTGATGAAATTCCAGTTTGGCTGAAAACCGATTTTCGACGCCAACTTTTGTCATTGTTGTCAGGGCCGGATCTACGTATGGGCTTAATGGGCTGCAGCCCAGGGGTCCCCGGGTTCTAGGGGCCCCCAATCACCATTGAAGATAACAAACAGAAAAAGATGTTTTTTAATCAAAATAGTAATAAAATAATAACCAGTAAAAAAACACATTTAAAAAAATTGCAAAATACCATACAAAATTTTTGTTTTCGAGAGCAAGAGCCCAATTTACTTTTGTTCTTCCACCTTACCACGGAAATTAATAATTAATAGACATAGGCTCTATCATAGAACGGTGCCAATGAGTATCAATCACTTATACAAACGTAATGGCACTTTTTCTGTGGCCATTTATTTTTGTGCAATAGGTGTAATCAGGTTTTCGGCCCCAAACCGGATCTTACAAAGGATTGAAAAACCATAGCATAACATAGGCTTTGGGGCCCCCAATACGGAGTTGCAGGGGTGTACTTTACACCATTGAAGTGAAAGGGATAGGAACTTAGCCAAAGAAAATGGAGAAACACAACAAGCAAATATATTAATGAGGAAAATATGCAAGATCTCGATGACCAGCAGCCTTCTGAAAAAATATGTTGTCCAGAACAAAGGACATCAGTAATGCCCCGACCGAAAAGTGTTTACAAAATGTTGAGTTTGAGTTTAAAAAATACGTTGAAGTGGGTTCGTGGCCTAAATTGCTACGTAATAATTTTATTGATTATATTCGTTCACATGAAATGGGTTATTTTCAAAATAAAAATCCAAAAATATATATTTCTGTTTCGTTAAGAGAATACAAAGGACAAAAGAGATCACATTTACGAATAATCATTTCATCAAAAAAATGGCCAATTGCTGGAAAAATCTTTTTTGGCTATGTAATTCAACTAGTATTGGTAGTGTTTTTTGTTTGATCTGTAAACTTTTTTCTAAAACAAATTCTCAATACACAACCGACTTCTCTGATAGGAAACACTTAACAAGTTGTTTAGAAAATCAGGAAAATTCTACTGAACATAAAAATGCAGTGTTAGTTTGATTGACACGAAAAGAAAATAAGTCTGTTTTACAAGAGGATGGCATGACTAAGGAAATTCATTTGGGGACGAGACTTTGTGTATTAGCAGTACTCCTTTAGGACAGTGGTCTTCAAAAGTTTTCAACTCGTGGAAACCCTAGAACTTGAAGGTGCTTTCATGTAGTCCCTGGAACTCGAAAGTGCTTTCGTGGAACAACTTGAACTAGAAAATATTTTCGTGGAACCCAATTCCAAACGCATAGTCCAAGAATACGTCTCAAAATAGTATTTTAAGTAGGTCAACATGTTACAGGCCCTTCATGTAAAAGCACAAAAAAAGTATTTGTATTTGTTATTTAAAAAAAATTCTAATCTAATTTTATTAATATAATTTACTCATTAATAATATTAATATATGATTCACACACACACACACACAAGTGTCACCTATCATGCATTATATTTAGAAACTTAGATATGTGCTTCCTTTTTTTCACATGGTCAAAGTCTCGGTCTATTGAGATTAAGTGCAATCGCATTACTTATTTTAAATTTAATTTGCTTTTATACTTTGTTTTTGTAACCACTTACGTTGAGAAATATGTTTCACTTAAACACAATGCTCTGAATGGCATAAAAATGTGTATAGATGTGGGAGAAAATCAGTGTATTATGCTGAGAGAGAATTTGCAACCTAAAATTTAGAAGCTTTTCTTGCTTAAATTTAGATTTTAACATCAACTCTGTTAACATGTTGTTCGTTTTCGTTCATTATTGGTGTGGTTCTCCTTAAATGTAAAAATATGCATTTTCCATTAGAAAAGTATTTAGTTTGCACGGCATTTTGCTAACTAACAAGTATAAAATTATCTCGTGCAACCCAAGATAGTAAACAATAGAATATTCACAATCTGGTAGAAAGTTTATATAAATTAAACTTTTTATTATTTTTTTATTATTTTATAATGTTTAAAAAGTGTTGCAAATAAATTAAATTTTCAGTTTTAATGAATAGGCGAGGGGGGGGGGGAGAAGGTGATGAGCTTTAGATACTTGTAACTTATAAACTTCCTAGAGAACGTGAATCCATTTTGCATACATATTTATTTCTTCTAGATTTCTTATTATGACTCGTGGAACCCCTGAGTATGCCTTGTGGAACCTCAGGGTTCCATGGAACACAGTTTGAAGACCACTGCTTTAGGATGTTTAACCCTCAACCCGAATGAGCAGTCAATGTGGAGGAAATAGCAATCGAAATTCTTACTATACAATTCATTTTATACAATTAAGTTTTAATCTGCTCCACATCGATGCAGTGGCATAGGTGATAGCGCATTTTTTGTTATCGGTCAGGGTTCGAGTGGCATGGTAGACTTGATTTTTTTCCAATTCGTTTAATTATTTTTACAATTAAATAATTTTTCCTATCAAATATTTTATATTTTTACAAAATAATTGTAATAATAAAATATAAACAATCTTACATATTATAAAACTATTTGAAATTATTTTACTTTTTAAAATACAAAATACTGTAATAAAATATCATTTAATATAATATATTTTTATAATAAATATTATGTTAATAATATTATAATAATTATAATATCATATTAATAATATAATATATTATAAAATATAATATAAATATTTATATAATTATAGTAATTGTTTTAGTTTTTAAAATATAAAATAATTATATAAAACATTTAATAAGCCTTTTTTAAATAAATTTATTTAGTTGTAAAAATAATTATTTGAATTGGAAAAAAAAATCGAGTCGATCGCGCGATTCAAGCCCTGGCAGACTGCACGGAACGCATGTGTACTACCATCTATGCCACTGCATCACTGGAGCTGAAAAAAACTTAATTGTATAAAAATTAAGTACGAATTTCGATCATGGATTAGCTATTTGTTTTTCTTTTACAATTGTATGTATTTAAAAGTTGTTCAAGAGTACTCACAACCATTTTAATAAAATTATAACTTAAGATCATTAATGGTTTTTTTGCCAGGTGCGCTGTTAACTTCTTAGCCATGATGCAAAATGATCATAAGAAAGGCAGTTTTTTTTCTTCTTTTTTGGAATATAGTTTACAACTGTTATGTCTTCCGTAAAATAAAATAATCAGCTGTTAACTTCTTTATTTGGCATTTTTTCAGGAAGTTCTGGTATATTTTTTTCAAATGGTGCCAAGCAAAGGTTGGCCTAAGTTCTAAGATGTGAAAAAATTTTCTTATCTAATGTTGTACCCCGAATACCCATAAAAGAGATCACACACTACTCGCATTCCTTTATTTGTCTCTAACTTCGATCATTGTTGTTTTTCAGTGTAAACTTACGTTTTCAGTACATATGAAGAATTACTGCCACATAAACTCCATATTTTGATCACATATTTAAATGGCTTACTTGGTATATAGTGTTGGAAATTCATCGGTCACGAAACCTTATACATGTTTATCTACATAAATATTTTTATTCAGATTACATAATTTTGGTCAAATTTCTATTTTTCTATCTCACATTGCCGCTAATTTATTTAATTTTCTTCTCTCTTGATGAGTGGATTTATAATCAAACTGAATAATTTTCGACATGGTGCAAACTGCTTTGAGATACATTGTCACATGAAATATATTTCTGCCAGGTTCTTTATCCCATAAGTTTTATGTTGATTCTACTTATGATTTAAAAACAACATTTACTAATAATAATCCAATATATGCTTGAAAACTTTTACTTTCGATATTTTTCACTTTTTTCCATATACATTTTTACCTTCAATATTAGTGAATTTTATGATTTCGTTTTCCATTGTAGAATACTACATCAAAGGCACTTTTTACGCCTGTTACTCTTGCCATTGCATTTCTTGTGACCCCTGTTGTAGTGTGTATAATATTAGCGGCAGTTGATTGAGAAGAATGGGCAGTGGATTCAGAGAAAGCCTCCACTTGATTTTACTATTCTTGGACTGCATACTCTCTTAAAAATTCATTTGTTGATTATCGGTATAAAAATCGTTGTCAAAACTTTCAGTCTCAATTTCATCACTTTTATGATTTTCATACTTGGATACTTCTTCTTTGTTGCTTCAATTAGCTTAGCTATAACAGAGGGACTCAAAGCTATGCAATTAGCCATTTTATTAACTCGCTTTTATGTCTGTCCAGGTGGAACTGCGTAATTGATTTTAAACTAATTTCCCGATGATCTGGAGACTTGAAGTTAGAACCATAGCTCAGAAGTGGATAACAATGCATGATAATGTGAAAGCAGAAATTCTAGTCTTGAACCCGGGCTCCCGAAGTGATGTGCCTTGATTTCGATAAATAACCCAGCAACTCCGGAATTTACAAGAATTTACAGGAACAAAGATGGCATGTCGATAGCACGGGTCGAGTGTCGTCTACGTAAACAATTTCGTGGCTCTGGAGTCACAGAGGGGCCCTCAGATATTACCATGTTTTTATTAACTCACTTTCTTGTATTTCTTTCTAGGTGAAATTTTGTAATTGATTTTAAACTAACTTCCCGATGAGCTGGAGACTTGATATTTGGACTATAGCTCAGAAGTGGATAACAATGCACGAAAAATGGTTATAAAAACATGATGCATAAAATCATTTTTTTTATTACGAAAATTTATCTCTCCCATTCTCAGGCACAACTTCTTTACTGTATATCATCAGAAAGTGAAATGCAGAAGAAGAAAAAGAGAAACGTAACAATAAAATCAATTTGTTTGCCCCAAACCCCTGCCAATCGTATCAGCTGTTTGACCTTGCAAGTAGTAACTTATGATGTGCCCAAACACATACATCAGTGAAACAAGTTTTGAAAACAAATAAATCAGTGAAAATATTATTTTTGCTTACCTTTAATATATTTAAAAAAAGTTAACTAGTATGAGTAAAAATAGAATATTTGGAAGATTTTTTTCGCATTAGGTCATATTGACTGAAACAATACATAAGATATATATTGAAAAATATTCCCCTGAAATTCAAATAAACATAAATTCTTCAAGGTGTACATATTTTGACTGTTTATCTAAGATGTCAAGAAGTTCCATGAAAAAAAATCTGCGTTATATATATTGTTATGAGGGTATCAATTTTATGTTAGGCCATATAGACCCGAAAAAGATCAACATGATTCATAAAAAGGGCCTTAATTCAAACATTTTACATACACACATTTCACAAAGAAAAAATTACATTCATATAATGCCTATGTAGTATCCTGCTTTAATTATCAGGCATAATTTTGTATAGTTATTTTTTTCTTTTTTTTAAGTAAGATTATTTATCCAATCACGTTTTTAGTTTTTGCTTACAAAGAGGTTTGGGTGGATTTTTATTTGTAAATTCACTTTTTACAAATGAAATTTGATCTAGCTTGTAATTCTTGACATGCACAAGAGATATATCTATCGAAAGGTAATACAGCAAAGAAAAGAGAAAAGAAAAATTAAGAAACACGATAGATCGGTCATTTTGGGGGTACCAAGTCACCTTAAGCTCTGATTTTAAAAAATGCACTAATATCAATCCTTCATCTTTATCGAAATAAAAATTGAAATCCCCGCCAAATATGAGAGTATATATATATATATATATATATATATATATATATATACGAGGCATGTTTTTTAAGTAAGTACCGTTTTGCGATTCCGCCGCCGCAGCGCTCCGGTCGGCGTTCCGCGCATGCTCGCTGGTTACCTACATCACTTGTCTACGCACTGACGCCATTACAGTCTGATTCGTCATTGTATACGTTGTTTACTGAGTGTTTAAGATGCCTCCGACAATCGTGAGTCCCGCTGATTGTGAAGTACGGGCTGTTATACGATTTCTTAGTGCTAAAGGCGTAAAACCGATCGATATTCATCGTGAGATCTGTGAAGTTTACGGACAAAACATTATGAGTGATGGAATGGTGAGGAAATGGGTGAGAGCATTTAAAGATGGCCGCACAAATGTGCATGATGAAGAACGGAGTGGGCGTCCTTTGGTCGTTAATGAAGATTTGGTGCAGAAAGTGGACGAAAAGGTGAGAGAAAACAGACGCTTTACAATTTCATCATTGTCCGACTGCTTTCCTCAATGTTCTCGTAGTGTTTTGTATCACATTGTGACCGAGAACTTGAATTACCGGAAATTGTGTTCACGTTGGGTTCCAAAAATGTTGATGGATTTGCACAAAACCCAACGTTTAGGCAGTGCATTGACTTTCCTTGAGCGGTACCACAATGAAGGTGAAGATTTTTTAGACCAAATTGTTACTGGTGACGAAACATGGGTGGCCTACGTCACACCAGAATCGAAACAACAATCCATGGAATGGCGACATTCATCATCACCCAAAAGAGTGAAGTTTAAGCAAACCATTTCTGCCCGGTAAATCATATGCACAGTTTTTTGGGACAGAAAAGGAGTATTGCAAGTGGAGTTTCTGCATCGTAATGAGACAATCAATGCAGCGTCTTATTGTGAGACATTGAACAATCTGCGTCGTGCAATCCAGAACAAAAGACATGGCAAGTTGAGTAAGGGTATCGTTTTGCTGCATGACAATGCCCGTCCGCATGTGGCTAATCGGACCAAAGATCTCATCAAATCTTTTAAATGGGAAACTCTAGATCATCCTCCATACAACCCTGATCTGGCGCCCAGCGACTACCATTTGTTCCTGCACTTGAAGAAACACCTGGGTGGTCAACGTCTTCAAGACGATAACGAAGTCAAAACATTTGTGATACAGTGGTTAACAAGTCAGACGGCAGAATTTTATGAGGAGGGTATTCAAAAACTGGTGCCACGTTATGACAAGTGCCTCAATATTCACGGAAATTATGTAGAAAAGTAGATTATGGTACAGGCTTTCATGCAAAAATAAAATTATTGCGATATCGTTGCACGTCTTTTTTTAATTTCAAAACGGTACTTACTTAAAAAACATGCCTCGTATATATATATATATATATATAATGCTGGCCACCGCAAATGCAACAAACCTGAAGGATGCCCGCTAAAAACATGAAATTTACAACATGCATTAGCGGAGGTGAGATATGCATAGGATTAGAATTTCAGCTCAGACACACATCACGCACGCCTGTGGCGCCACCTCAAAGTGCTATTTAAGGCTTGGAGATTTCGACAATTTCAAGTTTAGCAATTGTGCTTTTCTTGTGGATTTTTCAAAAAGCGAATGGTTATGTCTCGCAGAAAACAGCGATCAACTTTTGATCAAGTATCCGAGTTCGACAGTAAAATGATAGTGGCCCACCGAGATTGTGAATTATCTTTTAGGGAAATCGGTAGGCGTGTTGGACGAAACAAAACAACTGTAATGCGGATATGTGAACGTTGGATGCAGGAGGGTACGATGAACCGCCGTGGTCGATCGCATCCACTTCAGTCCACCACTTCACGTGATTGCAGGCAAATTGTGAGCATGGCATTGACGGGTCACCAAGTTACATCACGAACCATAGCACAGCACTTCGAGTCTGTAACGCATCATTCAGTGTCTGCGCGTAAGATTCGACGCCGTTTACAGCAGAGTGGTTAGTCTGCAAGACGTCCATTTCTTGGTCTACCCTTGACGCAGAACCACAGACGACTCCGCCGCCAATGCTGCGATGAAAGAAGGATGTGGGTGGCAGAATGGAATGAAGTTATCTTTACTGACGAGTCATGCATCTGTCTGTAACACCACGATGATCGGATTCGAGTCTGGAGACACCGTGGAGAGAGGATGCTGAACAGTTGCATTATGTACCGCCACACTGGTCCTGTACCGGGTATTGTGGTATGGGGCGGTATTCGACATTACTCTCGCATTCCTCTAGTACGCATTGCTGGTACGTTATACAGCGAGCGCTACATCTCCGAGATATTGGAGCCAGATGTCCTTCCTTACATTCAGGGCTTGGCCACAGCTATATTTCAACAGGATAATGCGTGACCACACGTGTAATGCATTGTCCAAAGGTTTTTCGTCAATCTCCAGATTGAATTGTTTCCCTGGCTGGTTCGCTCTCGGGATCTTTCGCCCAAACAAAACATGTGGTCCATGGTTGCTTAACGATTGACACATATTACACCCCAGCTGCCACACCAGATCAAATCTGGCATAGTGTGGAAGCTGCTTGGTCAGTTGTACCCCAAGAACACATCCAAAGTCTATTTGAATTAATGCAGAGGCGTGTGATAGCAGTGATCTCCAACAATGGCGGCTACTCTGGCTACTGATTCTGTCAGGAACCACACTTCACATAAGTCTCTAAATTTAATCGTTTGATCAACCAGTTATCTACAAAATAAATTTTGTAGTGCTATCTCTTGTATTTCTTGGTGTTGCATTTACGGTGGCCAGCAGTGTATATATATATTACAGGGTGTCCAGCCTTAATGTGACCCAATAGCTAATCCCCGACCCGTTCGGTTTAGACATGTACTTCGAATATGAAAAATGTTTTGAAAAAGGTAAGAAATTTTTTTACGTGCTTTACAAACCATAAAGCCTATTTAGAAAAAATTACAAAAATTAAATTTTTATATGGTCCCCAGGTCCTATCACTTATATTTAGGAAAAGATGCAGTTCACAAAAACAAAGTAAAGACAAAAAACTTCATTTTATTATTATAAAAACTGATCGAGTTATGCCTAAATAAAATTGAAGCATCTGAATTGCTCAGAAAATGGGATCGTATTTACATTAAGTTTTAAGAACAGTAATTCACTATCTACAGAAAAAGCAAAAGAAAAACATCATAGTAATATTGAAACATCGTTTTATTGTATTGCTGTATGGCAAACAATAAAAGTTAAATTAAAGAAATACAATTTGTACCGAAAAGATTAAAATAACTTATTTTAACAAATAGCAGCAAAAGAATACAGGATTTGCCGTTCAAATTATAGCATTATGTAGAATGATGTGCCAATAATGAATCAGGGGCTTTATTATATCAGAATGGCGAAATTAACTTAAATAATGTTAAAAATGACTGCCTTCCGCAGAAATGCAGTATCGAACCCGCGTCAGAACCTCTGCCTGTAGCTTCAGCGACATGGTTGGTGTCACAGTCCTGCATGCCATGCTGATTCGATTGAGTAAATCGGATTTACTCGTGTATTCAGGTTCGTACACTTTGCTTTTTAGGCAGCCCCAGAGAAAGAAATCCAGAAGACTTAGGAAACTTCATCTTCTAAAAAATCGGCTAATGGTCTAGATAAAATTCCCGTGTATGAATCTGATGTTAAAGGTCCATCGAAATACATTGGGCCAATTAAGGTGCTCTTCCATATTCCACACCACACATTTACCGATCAAATCACTTGGTGGTGATTCGGTCGTATTAGATGGGGGTTTTTGAGGGACCAATAATGCGTAATAATAGTGCCTTGCCTCAAGAACTGGCATTCATCCGACCACAAAACTTCATTAAAAAAATCTGGATTTTCATCCAGTGTATTTAACATGAAATTGCAAAAATCAAAACGACGCTCCTGGTCTCCGGGCATGAGTTCCTGTGCCAGGACTGAACGATAAGGATTGCACCGTACGTATATAATATGTTCCACACCGTCGATTTTGAGTAGGAACAAGCCTTGCTAATATCCTGGACACTACATTCAGGATGAGACAGGGGCATATCCTAGAAAATCATCAGCGGGTATCCGCAAGCTTGAAGGTGTGGCACGCGATCCAAAAGAATACGTCTATGAAAACTCTCGGTTTAATACAAGCATTGGACAGCACAGGCAATTGTACAATAAGATGGATGTCTTCGACTGGGAAATTTAGTTGCATAAAGTCTTGCCGCCTCTCTCTTATTTCGATTACTGCACATACAACAGTACCATTTCGTAGTATTCTTCATTTGTACACATCTCGTTCTCCCGCACTAGAATTCGTAATATTGCAATTGCTAGCGACTACACAACAGATTTTTAATAATCACCATGATCAGTACCGCAGCAAATAAGCCTATCTTTTTTTAACTGCTTTTGAAATGTTTTCTTCGTCCGAAATATTTTATTTTGTCTATATTTTACACGTACAGAATAAATTATATATCTTAAGTACTCAATTATTGTATTATTAACGTAATTTATGTACTTTTCAATTTAAAAACGATTTACGTAAGAGTGACGTACAAGAACGAAAAGGTGAGTACGGGTATCACAATCCCGAGTTGCCCTAGTGATGTTTTCCTTTTCCCACGGGGTTTACTGTCTTTGGTAAACACGGGCTTCACGAACCCGGGGTACCCTAGTGATTCTTCTCTGTTTTCGACCCTCTTTCTTGTCATTCAATTCATTCTTTCTTTCTCTTCCCTTCTAGACCACAGATATTAAAACAAATGTTTGGCGCAGTATAGCCGAATTCGGCTCTTGCGCCAATAAACCCCAAAATCACTCACTCACTCACTCCTGGCAGAGTTCGATTTAATTTCACTTTGCAGACGGCCCCTAACTAGCTTCTTGAAAACGGCCGGGAAATTTGAGGAAATAAACGATTTTCAAAGTTCCATATCTTGGCCAGTTTTTATCGTAATAAAATGAAACTTTTTGTGTGAACTTTGTTTTCGTGTACTGCATCTTTTCCTAAGTGATAAGAAGAATTATTATTGTATAAACAACAGATTTAAATTGATCACGTTTTCTTTAAAAGTTAGACATATTGAACGGAATGTGGCGGTGTCCATCCGGATTAAACCCGTGACCTCTGAATTCGAAAAACAGTACCCCATTGCCAACTATTAGATTTCATCTATATAAAGAGGTTGTTACTGGCTTAATAAGATACCGCTACAGTATATTCAAATATCTGCTTTCTTCCAAAAGCGATTTGAAGCACGCGCATTATACAGCGTAACGCTTGTTCAAATGCAACTCCTCATAATATTTCCATACGGGGGGGGGGGCTTTATTTGAAAAGCGATTTTTAAGTAGGAAACTCCAAAAAGTTATTTGAAACAAAAACACAAAGTAATTATACTTAATAAAATAAACATGTGTTATACACAGCTGTCCATTACAATTGTAACATCAAGACGAAATGATTTGAAGAAAGTCATTCCACGAAAAGAATAGGTTAGGATACGAAAATGATTAATATTTCTGTGCAATTAGAAGATGCAGGAGGGAGAGAGGGCATCTGAAGCACTGAAAACAAGAAAAGTTGTGTAGTAAATTTTAAATTCGGAAAATGTTTTGAAAGGCCTTAGTTAGCTCAGAAAAACGGGTTCTGCATCGAAAAAAAAATTCCTGAATAGCAAGTATAGGAATTTGATAAAGGCAGGAACATCGTACTCATCCAAATACAACCCGTGTTACGCGACTATGGAATCAATGGGTTGCTGGAGGTCATACTGAACGACGTCTAGATCTCCACACCCACCCATTACTACGCCGTAAGCTATGTTGTGAGATGGGTTCGGCAAATCTGTAAAACTATATTACGAATCATTATTATGAAATGAGCATGTTTGAAACACGACCATTGTACCCTCGAAAAATACAGCCATGTTTGGAGTAGCATGGAATGTCAGCAATGTGACCATTACGTCGTCTTCCCTTGAGAATGCAGCATAAAGAGAGATGGTTACCTGTAGTGCACCGAGAGACACAGCAGAACACTATTGAAGCACAATGCCGTCTTTTCAATTGAGGCCCAGTTCTGCGTGCCTTATTCTCAAGGCCGTATACGCGTGTTAGGAGGCTCTGAGAAGATCTTTCGTCAACTGCTGGTACTCAATTTTAGCATACGAATGGTTGATGAAGTGTGGCATAGCTTTGAAACAGCATGGGAAGAGTGGGCCATTTCTATCACACAAACCGAGGTAACTTCCATGCCTAACCGGTTAAGGACCATTTTAACTGCTAATGTTCGAAACACTTTCTACTAATTTTGCACTCATGTAAGACTCCAAATATCTCGCAAATTAATCATTTTATTGTCCATCTATTTTGTGTACAATAAATATCTTTAGTTATTTGACTTTTCTCATGGTGTTTTTTTTTAAACATTTTAATAGCCAGAGTGCATTTTGTTTAAAAAAAAACAAAAAAAACATGTGTTTCTATAAAATAACAGTGAACAATTGAGGCTGAAAAGAAAACATGCAATAGACGTCTTTGTAACTATTAAGAAGTTTATTTTGAAATAACATTTAATTCATACAAAAAACAATTACAAAAAGTAACTTTAACAGGAAATATAAGAAGTAATTAGATCTTTTTTTTCGTTTATGTATGTTCAATGTCGCAAAAATTTCTTCTTCTGAAATACTTATCATATTTTTGTAGTAAATAATAATAGTTTTTATAATTTTGCAACATGTTTTTCATTTGGTTTCAATTATTTCTGTTACAATTTAGGATATGATGTATATATATATTTTTTTACTTATAATGTTAGTTTTTGTGTCGAGAAATTATAAAAATGTAAACATCTGTTGAAAAAATCTAAAAAATATTTTTTCTAGTCTTTTTGTTATTTTTTTCTTAATATTTTGAAAAGTAGATTATTGTCTTACATAAACACATAAAAAATTAAATTCCTTGAAAATATATCTCTTTAAATCACATCCATATTAAATTCCATGAATTTATGATAAATTCAAACTGATAAAATCTAGTGTAATTAAAGAAGCCTGTGGAAAAGCATCAAAACAATTATGAATTTTTACTATAACGACTAAGAGTATTGATGATATTTACTTGTAACATAATTCCTAGGAATTCAATTCAAAAATATTAAGAGAAGTTTAACTTTTTCCTACCTGAGCGAACAAATTCCTCGAAACAGGAATATATTTTAGTTGATACTTGAAACGTATGCAAAATCCAATTTAATTAGCTTGAAATAGAAAGATGAAGAAAAACGTTTCGTTATAAGAAATAATAATATTTTAATAAGTATTACTTTCAATAGCGTGTATTGGACACAGTTATATTATTGCATTTTTGAAAGCTTAATTTCGCTTGCAATGTATGTATGCATGTAATTTGAACAAGTAAAATGTTGCAACTCAGTTTCGAAGCTGATATCTTCTATCGATTGAGCTGAAATTTTGTACGTTTAGTTTGGATGATAATGCATGCTTGTCTATTTATAATCCGATATTCCAATTAGTTAAAGCGATATTAATTAAAAATCTTAAAATGCATAAATGTTTTTTCTTGTGGTCTTTTATCCACTGTTCATCGGCGAAGCGAAATAAAGAGCAAGGTGAGAGGAAATTTTTAGAGTTTGACGTTTTTAAAACATTGATCTAGTTTATCTGTGAACATCAGACAAAAATAATTAAAGAATTAGAAAGATCATTTATTCACCACGTAGAGGTATAATATTCCTTACAAAATAATAATATTTGTAGTTTTACGATTTCTTCTATAAAACAAGTCAAAATCGATGCGTTTTTATGAAAATGATGTCTAAATCAGCATTTTTGTTAATTTTTAAATAAATCAACATTCCGTAATAAAACGGCTCATTCCTTAATCGTTTAGAATCAGTCATTTAAAAATAAAATACCCAAACCATTTTCTTACGATTTGTAAAAAATATACTTAAAATTTTAATTAAAATTTAATGCTTCGTCATTTACGATGATACTCTCGTGAAACTTTTTTTCTTGTGTAGAACAATTTTATCCATAATCTGTAGAAAGATTGAAAAACAATTTCTTAAAAATTACGGATTGAAAAAAGAATTAGCTGGAGTTAGTATCATTAGTATACGTTGTACATAAATGATTTGTGTTTCATTGATGATGAATTCTACTTTTGTGAAAATATTTGTTAAGATTAGGATGAATAACCTGTCATCGTAACCAACATTATCAATATTGATTAAAAATATTTTTCTAATTTAAAAAATGTGGTTTTATTCATATTTAATTGAAGAAGTGTTTCGATATATAACACATAACATGCTAAAAATTAGAGTCTTACATGCATTATATAGATTTTTGTTTTATGCTTTTACAAACTTTAAGGTGGTTCACCCATGTGACGGCCTGTTTTTTAAGGAATGCTATTGAATATTTTGAAGACCTGTAAAAAGATAGAACTTAAGCTTTTTTATCATTTTTTAATAAGTATTTTAAGAAAATGTATATAAATGTTTAGCCAGAAAGATCCAATAGAACGTGAGTTATGTCACTCTGAACACACCCACCTCGTAAAATTGGACGCGGACTTCGTCCACGATTCCGGCTGATTGCTTATTTGAATTTAAAATATTAACTGAGATTTAATCTATAAGCTTAAATTCACAGAATGAACTGTACTCAGTTGAAATCATGAAAAATTAGATTTTTGGCAGACCTCTGAAGAAAAAGTTTCAAATTTTCATAGACATTTTGTTACGTTTTTTTTACTATAAAAAATAGAAATATTTTGAATTTTAGATGGTCGTAATCCATTTAGTGGGATATATGTCCTGAGTCTATCCTGTAAATGTGAAGTCATTTGCTACAACCTTCTTGAGATACGTGAGGAATGGAAAAACACAGTTTCGAGACAAACGCGTTAGCTTCAAGTCGTTTAAAACAATGAACATCTTAACTTCAAATTCATACTAACTTTTTTTGCAGTAATTTAAAAAAAAACATTCTTTACTTAAAATGTTTAAAAAGTTTTAAAAATTGAGTATTTTATAAAAGTTTGTCAACACTTCAAAATATTTAAATTTTTAAAATTGTAAAATAATGACTAGTCAAACTGACTTTTTGTTTTCAGAAATAAGTTTATAATATAATATGAATATAAAATATAAATTTTTTTTACTGTTACTGTCTCCAAAAATTTTTTTAAAGGTTGTGTGTAGCATAACCCTCTATTAAGCGCGTAAATTTGTGAGATGTATTGTAAAAACAATTCTTGTGTCACGTCCACATGGTGAGCAGGAGCGCTCCTTTTCTTTTTCTGTATTTTAGCCCTTGCAGTAGGGTTGAGTGTCAATGATGAGGTCGACCACTTCACATTTCGAGTGGCAAGGGCTTTTGAATTTGATAGATGTCGCGCGCCCAACGCCACATA
>BMAO01018567.1:0-48165 GCA_019973975.1 Trichonephila clavata | reverse complement strand
TTTGGCAGTAAATAGCATATATATTTATACATAAAACAAAATAATAATTATATACAGAAATGAAAACAATATTAAATTTTGTAAGTTATTAGATAATGTCATACTAGAGACTTAAACAGAATTATGTATAAAGTTAAAATAAACAGAATAAATGAAAAAAGGACATTAATAGGGCATGTGATCGCCCCTCATCTAGATGCAAAGTTTACACCTTCTGACCATGCTTTCAATTAGGTGGTCAACCATCGAGGAACTAAGCAATCGCCATTCTTCATGTAGAGCAGTTTCCAGCTCAATAAGAGTGGCTGGAGGTGAGAAACGTGAAGATACAGCACGGCAAAGAGCATCCCAAAGAATTTCAATGAGATTAAGCTCGGGCGAATATGCTGGCCACGCCATACGCGTAATCCCTTCACTCTCCAGGTAGTCATCGACGATGTCGGCTCTATCGGGACGTGCGTTATCGTCCATTAAAACAAAAGTAGGGCCAACTGCTGCAGCGTACAATCTCACAATGGGTTCTAGGACTTCATCTCGATACCAGACAGCCGTCACAGAACCCCGTTTAAAGATGTGCAGGTCAGTGCGGTATCCTAATGAAGTCCCTGCCCACACCATAAGGCTTCCGCCTCTGAATGCGTGATGTTCGGTGATGTTTTGGGGCTGATTGCGTGTTCCTTGTTTACGCCATATCCTTATACGCTTGTCATCTGGCTCCAGAGCAAATCTTGACTCATCAGTAAACATGACATTGCCCCAGTCAGACACAGTCCAATTGCCATATTCCCGGCACCACTTTAATCGTGCCCCTCTTGATTGGATGGATAGAGGAACACAAACTCGAGGTACCCGGGCATACAGTCCATTCATATGTAATCTTCGGCGTACAGTAACTGCAGATATAGCCTTTCCAATGCACGCTGTAACCATAGATGTCACACGTGTGGAGGTCACTCTGCGATTCCGCTTGCCTACAATAGCAATATATTGATCTTCCGCGGGGGTTGTAACCTTTAGGCGACCGCCTACGGGCCTTCGGACAACTGTCTGTGTGGTTTGGAATTGTTTCCATAAACGTGAAATTACAGAATGATGAACGCCGAAGAAAAGAGCAACATCTATGATCGACTGTCCTGCTCCAATGCGCCCCACAGCACGCCAGCGCTCAGAATTTTCCATTCGTTTTCTGGAAGTCATAGAGACACGTATGTCTTGAAAACAAATTGTTCGAAAGTTTTAAACACCTTCTATCAGTACTTACAATCAACTTCTGTAACTCTTCATAAAGCTGACTTCTTATAAGACTGCCCTTTTTGCATATTTCTTGACATGAAAGCACGATTGGCTATTACCTAACATATTTGCATACTTCCATCTACCTCTGCAACTAATTGCATCCTCTTCAATTCTGATTGGCTTCCGGAAATTAGCATTTTCCTCTCCGTGCTTAACTTTTGGAAGTGAGTGTAACAGTTTTCTAAGGTATATATTTTTTTCTATTTATTTTTAATAGACGATCATGTAATTTAGTAAAAAGGGGAATCAAATTGGAAACTTAAGAGAAAGAGACTATTTTTTTAATCAGTGAATAAATAGAAATAAATATGATTTCATTAAAGTAAATTTAAAAATGTACATTGAGAAATCTTGTGAGTATAAATAGATATGTGTTTACTTTAAACTATCATAACTGTGAACTTCTGTTGTAAGTTATTCTATATGTAACAAGAGATAAGTTTTTATCTTAAATGATTATTTATTGGAGACTTTTTTTGAACTATTAAATGGAAAGGCTGTAAGAAACATTGAAGCAATACTGTACGCATATTTGAATTAAAACAGAGTTTTTTAAGTTCTGAAATGGCACTAATAATTATAATATTTTTCAATTTTTTTTTTAATTTTGGAAAAAAAAATACAATTTAATATTGAAATTTCTATCAATGATTTGTTTAATTAATAAGAATTGCCTTTGAAAAAAATACTCTTTAATTCTTGTAGCAATTAATGGTAAAATTATGATTTATACTTACGTATTACCCTTTTTAGAATACACATAAAGATATACATATATGCACGTATATGTGTGTATGCATTAGCTAACGAAAGCATTGACATTCCTTTCCCCTTCCAATTTTTCCAGCAACAATCGATTCTTTTGCATTGTTCTATCATTTTCAAATGATTTATTTTATCTATATGAGTCAAAATTTAAGAAAAAAGTCAATATTTTAAGAGACTACTAAACAAATATCGCGAAAGTATAAATAAATTTTCAAAATAATGAAATTTATGTATTTTTATAAAAGAGTACAATATATCTATTTCGAATGAACCAGAACACTAAAGAGCTGTTAACTGAAAAAAATGTGTTCTCTTTATTCTTATAATTAGTTATTACAAAATATATTACATTTAAGATGAAAACAAATTCAAATTTTACCGAAGTTACTTTTGGAAAGTACATCCTTCAAACATACATCTTTATGCTATCCCATTTATTATGTTAGCATAATAACGATCGGAGGCAAATCCTCTTAAGAAATACTATTTAATATAGAACAATATTTTTACCATTTCCACATCATAAAATACGAAATCTCTTTATATTTTGATTCAAGTCCTAAACCTGAAGAACTTCTAGTATATATTTTTCAGTCTCTAGCTTAAGAAATAAATTTTTATGAATTCCTACACACGTTTACACTATAATTTCTAATTTAACGTAGAAAGTACGTAGCTTTCCAAATTTTCACGCTCACTTCTCACTGACAACCCCTCTCAAGGTAATATGCAAATATCTTGAGAGAATTTCATTTAAAATTGCAGAATGAGCACATCCATCACACTGGACCTCTTTGTCACAAAAATACCTCAGCACCCAACGGAGTTTAAATTTGAATAATTCCGTTCACGCAACTGTCGACCACTGGCATCTGGGAAAAATTGCGTGTCACCCAAAACTTCCGATTTTTTGAATGTGCAAATTAAAACCCATTCCATTAAATTGGAACTGCTCCTAGATAATAATTTTTGAATTTAGATTAAACGAATTTCATATAAAAACATACACGTATTATTGTATGATAAAAAATGAACTTGTCTCTTAACATTGCGTATTGTTAAACAAGAAGGAATTTTCGATTAAATGGGAAAAAAGTTAATACTTAAGGATAAATCTTAAGATTTTCTACGAGGGCTATAAATATATATACATACTTTTCAATTACCGTATAATCTGGCATATAACGCCTACCTTTACTTTCAAAATACATTTTTTAATTTTTAACCCACGGTAACTCGCGCCTGTTTTGCTACCGTCGTTACTCCCGGGGTGTGGAGAACATCCCAAACTTTTAACACGTGTATTAAAGGATGAAAAAAAATTAAGTCAATTATGATACATGTTTTTAAAGTATAAGATGTTTTTTGTATTATACAAATAAAATTATTAAATTTATTGCACACAAATAAGACTAATATTAATTTAAACTAAACCTACAAAATTTTCATTTTAAAACGCATAATTTTATATTTTTTTCATAAAACACAAGTAAAACGTATATACCAGTAATAAACTTACTTTGTAATTAATGTTAAGGCTAGTAGAAAGTAGAAAAAAATATTTTAACCATTTTCCAAACATTCAGAGCAGACTGTATTCATATGGATTAAACATGTTTTTCTTATATTGAAGGCAAAATGAATTGGTTTTTACATTTTTTACCCATGGACAAATAGTGCAGAGCCCCTTTTTTGGTAAATTAATGCTCTTTTTACTATCTTCTGTGTCAGTACAGCTTCTTTTGATTTTTTTGTCAATTATATGTTTCCGTGAATTTATTTGTCGTTTCTTACTTACAAGTTTCTTCCAATTCTAGTGCCGTATCCAAGGGATGAACAAATTGTTCAATCTGGTGCTCTTCTTCTTCTAAAATTGCAGTCTTCGAAATCACTTAGTTCATCCTCAGAATCAGTCGATACAGTATCTAATAGATGACCGAGTCACTGTTGCTCCCTTTCCCATGGAATTTTTTGCCATAATTTCTGAAAAAAAATTTAAAAAATTTAACAAAAAATAATATTTTACAATTTATTTTTATTAATATTTTAATTCTGGAAGCTTTTCTTGTGGCTGGGGTGTACAGAGCACCCCGCACGAGTGATCACGGGCTAAGTACATTTGGCGTATAATGCTCTCTATTTCTTTTACGAAGTAACCTGCAATATACACGCGCAAAACTCTTTTATTTTGAAGTCTTTTATTCGAAATATTATACCAGGCTTTTGAACAATGAATTTCTTTTGAAACCAAAACTTTAATGATAAAGAAAAAAAGGTGTTAGAAAGTACGTGGATGTTGGAAGGAGAAATTACATTTACTTAAAAAGGCTAAAAGCGGCATGTGAGTTTAGAAATAGTGCGTGTGAGTTATTAAAGCATGCAATGAAATTAGATATATCATAATTCAAAAGTCACTTGAAAATGTAGTATTCTAAGAAAATCTAGATGGAACTGAAGATGATTATTTATTTATGGATAAAAGCAAAAGTGTGGTGGTGAAGATGAAATGCTGATGTGTTTGAAGATGTAACGTAAGATGAACAAGACGAAATATTCATTTTATCCAATAATGAGAGCTCATAAGGTATGCCCTTTAAATAAACAGTATTTATATACAAGTTATAACACCCCCCCCCCTTCCCGTATACCTTGTGTCCCGGCTAAAGGTGTAAGATGAAGTAAAAGATGATTTTACATGATAATTTCCAAATTTTTATTCAACAACTTAATTAACTCAAAAACAAATCAATGAATCAGAATAAATAGGATGTTTCCGATTAGCTAACTGAGGTAAGGAGGCGAGAGTAACTTTTTGGAGGAATACTTCTAATAATTTATCCATTTTTTATTAATTAATCTTCTACCTTAATATTGCTTTGAACGGTAGATATGTACCCTATTGTCACTTAGACCTCTTAATAATTTAAATATCAAAACCTGTGTAAATGTCACTAATACCAGAGCTGTTGGTAGTTTTCTAAACTTTTAATGCGTAATCCTTCAATATCTTTATAATTTCAACTTCTAATCGTTCATCTCTCTCTCGGACTTATTGACTCTCTTCCGAATATCCGTTATAATATCTCACCTTGCCACGCTTTAACTAACTAACCTTCTAACTTTTCTAGCAAGTGAACCTGAACTGTATATAATGAACTTAATTTGCATATCACGTTTTCTTCTTAAGAGGGGATTGTTATTTTTCATAGCCCCAAAGATTTCCCAAGAAGTTTAGGGGAAGGACGCGTATGGATCCTTCACAAAGTAGTAATCTAATTGTTTTAATGCTCATCTTCTGTTTATTTTTAAGGCTATCATTTTTTTTATCTGTTATATAACATGTAGCCGCAAATTTCGTCTTATTTTTTTTGTGCTAAAAGTGCGCGTTACTCGCAGGACTCATTAAAATAAAAATTTGTTAGAAACTTTCTTTTATTCTCTACTTTATATTTTATAAAATTAGTATGAAGTGTGAAAAGCTTCATTATGTATTTAGAGCTTATCTCATTTATGTTTAAGCAAATCTGTGTTGTGCAAATCTGTGTATTTTTAAGCAATACATGAACTAAACATAAATTTAGCGGAAAAAATTGATGACTTATTTTAAGCTATAATATTTCATTTTCATCGAACTTCGAATGGTTTATTTATGATCTAAAAGGACTTTTGTAAGCAATACTATACAGATACTATTACGTACAAAAAATAGAATCTAAATAAAATTTAACTTTTGTGTATGTGTATGTGCTCTGAACTTGAATATTACCATAATAACTTAAAAATAAAGTACATAAAGTGCTGATTGCACTCGATATTTATATTCGGTATACGTGCTTAACTATACGATCATAAGGTATGCATCTTATCGTAGGATATGTTAATTTTTTTCCTATTAATAAAATTAATCAGTTAATTGTTTTTAAAATACTTGTCGAGCAACTATTTAAATTGCTCAAAGTACTCCAGAATGTTAAAAATCATAATTGAGAAAAATCACTAAAATACAACTTTTAAAATACAAGCCAAAACTTATTTAAGATAATGGGCTAAAATTTAAATTAATTAAAACATATTAAGAAAATAGGGTTACCACAATAAGAATAAAGCAAAAAAAGTAAGGATTATATATGTAAACACTGTAGCAAACATATCCCCCAAACGATAAAAACCAAAATAACTGTATCGTAATGTTGTCCCTATCTTGGCGAAAATTAAAATCAATTTGGCCGTGTAACGACCTAATAATTAATTAGTACCTTATATGTACACAATTGAATTGCCCTATATTCTTCCAAATTTTTTATACTTTTGTAAAAGATGACTGTGCATATAATGGACCGGAACATTTTTTTTTCCTAAATGCTATTCAATAGTTTAAAAATAATTTTACGCATAAAAAAAAACTTAAGAATTTTTAAAATTGTTCTGTAATTTTTTTGAAAAAAATTATCCCATGATTTTCATCAATAAATATGTTTTGTGCATCGTTTTATATATGTGTGTCTAAAATATTTTTAATGTATAAGTAATGCTATTCAAATGATATCTAAATGATAATTTGTGTTACGAGTTATACTAAAATTTATATACATGTGCAACTAAAGCGAAAAAGAAACTCCTTTGAGCAAAAAAGGTTTTTGTTTTAGTTCTGGGGAGAAAGTATCATTATTATAGGCAAACAAAAAAATCTAAGCTCTATTAGAAATATTAAAAATACATATCACAAAAACGGAGACTAAATTTTGGTATCTTACTATTTTCGAGTATGCTCTGGAACCCTAAAAAGCAACTCTAAAGATTTAAAATGACATCCGATTGTATGGGTTTGAATATTTCCTTTTTGATTTAATTAGATAAAAGAAAGTTAACAGCATGTACACAGCTCCTACACATGTATCAATAGCTCAACCACTTAAAAAAAAAACTGTCTATTTATTTAAAACTGTCTGGAAATAACTAAAAAAACAAATTCAAACGCACTTATATTACTGTATGATTTCGCACCGGTTATATCATTAAAGCCGTTTTGAGCAAAAAAGGTTGAATCAGACGTTTTTATTGTTTTTAAAAAGTTTTTCGTCTTGCTAAACCGTCTTCACTTTGAAGCTCACTTTTTTATTGTATCCATTTATCCTGCCTTTGGAGACCGCTCTCACTTAGGATGCTTACGCATAGTTTTACCTTGTCTATACAGACACCGTCCTTTCTTAGGATGCTGACGCTTAGCTTTACCTTGACTACGTGCATCGTGCTTCCTTAGGATGCTGACGCTTAGCTTTATCTTGTCTACAGGCACTGTCTTTCCTTAGGATGCTGATGCATAATCTTGCCTTGTCTACAGACACTGTCCTCATTTAGAAAGCTGACGTTTTTATTGCGTTCACATAACTATACCTTGTCATCGAACACCGTCTTCTTTTAGGAAGCTTACGTTTTTATAGTGTCCCTATCTTCGGACATCATTTTTTGCTTAAGAAACGGACGTTTTTATTGCATCGACATCACTTTACTTTGTCTTCGGATATCGTTAGCTAATGAATTACTGAACTATTTTGCACTCTTTTTATTAACGAAAAATATACTCATATTATTTTTCAGGAAATAAAGTGTAAAGATTCTTTGCAGTAACTTCGTTAAAAAAAATATTCGTTAAATTATATAACTTCTAATTTTCCATTTAAAAAAAAATTTTTTTTAATCATTTTCAAAAAATTATTCACCAAGTAAGTATTGATTTCTTTATTTAATAAATATACAAATCTCTCCAAAATGTTATTTTTTTTAAATGTCGGAAGCGAAATTCTAAAAGTAGATTTTTTCCCCTTCAATTTTAAAAGCAGCTTGAATATATCTTAAAACAGACAATTTATTAATCCAAGATAAAAATTCTTAATTTCTTACTTTTTCAAATAATTTGATAGAAAAACTTTTTTGTTGAATTTTTGAACTGGTGGACTATGATTTGAAGCTTTACTTCCGCAAATTTAATCTATATATATAAAGGAGAAAAGCGACTCACTCACTGACTGACTGACTGACTGACTGACTGACTAATCACGAAATCTCTGGAACTATTCAACCTACAGACATGAAATTTAGTAGACATGATCCTTTGATAGAGTAGACATCAGCTAAGAAAGGATTTTCCGAAATTCGAAACGCAAGGGGCGTTACGGGGGGTTAAGGGCTTTAATAATAATGTTTCCATGTTTAAACTACTTGATGTACAATCTTGAAATTGGGTAAGCGGATTCCTTTCAGAGAGTAGAGATCCGCTACAAAATGAGTTTGCTGAAAATCGACCCCCAAGTGGCGTTGCAGGGGCTTAGGGGGCGTTATAGATAATTATTTCCATTTTTAAACTATTTGACGCACTATCTTTAAATTTGATATATAGATTCCTTTCGTAGAATAATGATCAGTTACAAAACGGGTTTTGTGAAAACAGACTTCTAAGTGGCGTTGCGGGGGATTAAGGGGCGTAATAGATAAATATATCCGTTTTTAAACTACTTCACCTACCTGCTTGAAAATTGGTAGGTAAGTTTCTTTCCTGTAGTAAATATCCGCTACAAAAGTGGTTTAGGGAAAATTGACCCCCAAGGGGGGTTGCGGGGGAGGGGGGTTTAAGGGGCGTTATAGGTTCCTATTTTTAAGTTTATTAGACGTACAGTCTTGAAACTTAGTAAGCAGATTCCTCTCATAGGGTAGAGATACGCTAAAAATGGATTTCGTGAAAATTGCCTCCAAGTGGCGTTGAGGGACTTAAGGGGCGTTATAGATAATTATTTCCATTTTTAAACTATTAGACGCACAGTCTTTATATTTGATAAAGATATTTCTTTCATAGAGTAGAGATCAGCTATAAGAAGGTTTTGTGAAAACAGACCTCTAAGTGGCGTTGCAGGGGAATAAGTGGCGTAAGAGATAAATATTTTCGTTTTTAAACTATTTGACCTACCTGCTTGAAAATTGGTAGGAATGTTTCTTTCATGGAGTAAATATCCGCTACAAACCGGGTTTGGAGAAAATTGACCCCCAAGGGTTGTTGCAGGGGTTAAGGTCAGATATAAATAATTATTTCTTTTTTTAAACTATTCGACTCACAGTCTTGAAATTTGGTTAGCAGATTCCTCTCATAGGTTAGAAATACACTGAAAAATGTGTTTTGTGAAAATCGACCCCTAGGTGGTTCAAGGAGCGTTATTGATAATTTTTTTGCATTTTTAATTAATTGGACGCACAGTCTTCAAATTTTGATAAGCAGATTCCTTTCATAGTGCAATTCCCCTACAAAATGGGTTTTGTGAAAACAGACCCAGAAGTGGCGTTGCGGGGGCTCAAGTGGCATTATAGACAATTATCCCCATTTTTAAACTGTTAGACGTACAGTCTTGAAATTTGATAAGCAGATTTCTTTCGTAAAGTAGAGAACTGCTACAAAATGGGTTTCGCGAATATCAACTACAAAGTTTAATTTCGGGAGATTAAGAGGCGTAATCGATAAATATTCCATTTTTAAACTACTTGATCATCCTGCTTGAAAATTGGTAGGCATGTTCCTTTTTATGAAATAGAGTTCCTCTAACAAAGAGTAAAATGAAAATTGACCCCAAAGAGGTTTGCGAGGGGTCAAGAGGAGTTACAGAAAAAAAATTCCTGTTTTTAATTGTTAGACCTAATTACTTCAAATTTGTTAAGCATGTTTCTTTTGTTGAATAGGGATCCACTAAGAATGTATTTTAAGCAAATCAAGTTCTGGGGGGGGTTGCAGGGGTTACTGGGACGTATTGACAAAAAAAATTACTTTTTTCGAGCTATAAGGAGTATAATAATGAAATTTGGTTTGCATTTTTCTTTTGTTGAATTGAAATCCGCTAAGAGCGGTAATTTTGGAAAACGGCTCTCAACGGGATTACGGGGATATTTATAGTAAAACTTTTGCTTTTTTCTGTTAGATTTAGACTTGAAATTTGGCTTGCATGTTCAATTTACGGAGTAGAGATCCACCGAAAACTGGTTTTGCGGGAATCCACTTAGTTTTTGAGTTACGAAAGAGCAAACATCATTCTATGCTTCAATTTAGAGATTTTTAGAAAATACAAATTAGATGAGTTCTGCTCTTTTTTTTATCAACAGGTGACAGTTACAGGTATAAGTATATTTTTCAATTCAATCGAATTCTTAATGCTAGGACTTAGATATCAATAATTTATACATATATATAAGCAGTAAAAATTTATAAAACATCATGAAATACCCAGCGAAGCGGGCGTGTAACAGCTAGTATCAAATATTTTGGTACAGCAAAAATTGTTTATGCTCAATATCAATATCGAGAGCAAAAGTCAATTTAAAAACTGCGTGATAAAACGAAGAGAAAAATAAACATCTTTGTATACATAATGCTTGAAATTATACTGATATGGAGGCGCCTAGAATTGATCGGATACTTTAGAAATTTTTAAGAAAAACCCTGTCGTTGAATTTCCAATATTTATTCAAAGGGAGAAAATCTATACATTTTTCCCTATAAACCACATTTAAATCTAAACAGCAAAATCTATCTTTTTTTAAAAAAAAATTCGTTAAAAATAGTAATATATGCAGTGACTCCAAAAATGTTCGTACACTTACAATTTAAAAATGATAATAATAATAATTTTTTTTGACCTATAAAAATTAATATAACGGAATTAATTTCCAAAAAATTCAACATTGACAGAAAATTGATCAGGGTGACACAAAATTCAACATTTCTGTTTTAGAAGGGAGTGTAACATTCGCAGAAGAAAAAACTAGAACTTAATCCTATGAATTTAGTTGGAACAGTGAAGCATGTTGGTGAAAGAGTTCTTGAGGGTGGGTGTAAATCGGGTTTAAGATAAGGTATTTTGGCCTTTTTTGATATTATTAAGAATCATAAGCTTTATTTAAATATTTTACAGATCAATCGGAAAATATCCGCCCAAATTCTTTGGATATTGGAGACGAGTTCATGTTTAATTAACCTTTCTCGTACGCCTTATGCCTATGGTGTCTCTATAACTGTCTTTAAATTCTAAAAATACCACCTGATTTAAGCTCAGTAGAAAATATTTGGTAAGAATTTAAAAATATACGAAAAAGACATATATAAAATCAAAATGTGAACGAAAAACAATATAATTACAGAATAGACGAAAAGCAATGCAGGAATTACGAAAAAAAAAACGGATGAAATCTATACCAGATATTTAAACGTGGTTGAGGACGCTAAAGAATGTTCTACTACTAAATTAAGAAAAAATACAATAGTTAAAACTATTATAGATTTTTTTTAAGTGAATGAAAAATTTCATGGCGTAATTTTTTAGTGAATCTCAATGGCTGAGTGATAGTGCATCACGCTTCTACGTCAAAGGTCTGAGGCTCAAATCCCGGGCTGGACAAGGGCGACTCATTCCTTCAATGGATCGATAAATGAATGTCAGCTTGTTTGGGAACTTAACACTGGGGGAGTTTCACGTCAGACTGACCATCTGATCGGAATATCTGGTCATGCACCTCAGGCCCCAAGGTCACGTATACTGCCTTCGGACTCTTGGGCTGTTGCGCCACTTAGTTTTTAGAAGTTTTTCATTATTAACTTTTCAAAATAACAGTTATACAACGTTTTTAAAATTCATAATCTCATTCCAATAAGAGCATGTTGTAGATATTATTTTTATAAGTACAATATGATATTAAATTTTATTATTTGAAAACTGCAAGTGTAAGAATGCAATGTCGCAGAAAATTGCAAGTGTACGAATAATTTGAGACACATTGCAGAAGAAGGGAAAAGAGTGCCACATGAAGTAATCGAACTCCCAATTTTTGAATTTTGGTTCTCATACCATAATTTATCAAATATTTATATATTTAGCTACTTTTTTTATTGTTGTGTTCTACTGGTGTTTAGAGTATCGTTTGAGGTAATTTTGTTTGCTTAAACATTCTGAAAAAACATTCTGTTTAATAAAATAAAGGAACAACAAATGCAATGCTATTTTATATTCTTATTATAGAAAGGGGTTAACACACCAGCTAAACTAGTAATTTGATCCAGCTGGACTGCTTACTGTTTGTTAATAAAATGCTTTTGAGGAAGAAAGCTAGAATTTATAATAAGAGTGAACTCTCTGTCAGACCACAATAAAGTTAATTGGAAAAAAGAAAAGATTTATAGTTAAAAAAATGAAGAATCTACGTAAGAGAGTTCTGTAAAAATTTCTATAAGATTCAATCAATAGTTTTCCTTTTTAATTTCCTAAAACTATTGGACAAGTACTCCGATCAGGTGGTTTAAAAGGTCATTCTGCGAAAAGTAATTTTATATGAGACTAAGGAATAGAAACTGAGACTTAGATCCTCAGAGTCAATGATAAAACAAGTAATATTTTATTAAAATCGTGTGCAATTTGCACATGAGATCCAATTTCTCTTTTTGGATTCTAATAAGAATACAAAGGAATAAAAAAAGATTTCAAAAACAAAGTTTAATCAATACATCGTATTTGGAGTAGTGTATTACGGTAGTAAAATTATAAAAGAATGCAGTAAAACCGTTTCGAATGATGCTGTAAAAATGATTAATTTTTTTAAAGCCAAATATTTAAATTCCAGATTATTTGTTTTATTATGAGTAAAAGTATCCAGAAAATATAGCACCCTGCTTTTACATCTGGAATTCAAATGAACTTTAATTGAATCAAGTCAGACCAATGTGCTACATTTATGTGAAAAAATATGTGACGGATCTATACGGTTCCTTCTAATAACCCCTTGGGGTTTCCTTTTTGGTCATCATTTTTTTAATCAACTTTCTCCGAGGACAGGAAGCGTGATTATGCAAATTAAGTTTAATATATATATTCTGTATTCGAATAGTGAAGTGAGGATAGCTTGGATGTGAAGTGAATAGATGAGAAGCTAAGTAAATCGGCAGTGAACCGTACACGTAAACAGTGTACGAAGCGAGAAGTTGGAATATTAAGAAAGTGCCGAGTTTAACCGTTGGAGCCGTTTTATAGTAAAATCAAGGATAAGAAAACCGCAAGAGTTCAGGTACTGTAATCTTATTTCAAGTAGAAGTTAGAGCGTTAAATTATTAGTGAGGTCATACATTAAATACGCTTTGTATAAGTTATTGCAAAGGTAGATTTGCATGATCGAATATATTATCCCCACGCCATCTCGTCTGACCTCCGTTCTCTGACTGATTAAAGTTAGCTTATTTAGAAATTTGTGTTTGAGTTTAATATAGGGATAAATAAAATAACTGAAGTTCATCATGTCGTCTGATCATTTAGTTCCTCCCACACATTTAGCCGGGTCACAGGGAAAAAGGGACGTAAATTCCTAATAAATATGATTGCGAAATTTATCTTATTTAGCAGACATCGTTGCTGTTTTAAGTGAAGTAATTATATTAATTGTAAAAAAAAAAAAATTTTAAAATGAATGCATTGTTTTTAGAAATTAAGAACAACCTGTACCTTAAACAGGATGATGGGCAATGTTTTGAAAAACTAATAATTTTCTAATGAATAATTTAAATGAAAATGAATCGAACTTAAAGGACAGTGTTCAAATGCATATGGTGGATGACAATTTTTGAATTAATACTTTTCAGGAGAAAAAACTAAGTATGCATGAATAAAGAAAATACGTTCAATAATAAATCAGAAGGCTTCCTTCACAGAGCTATAAATGTTTAAATGTTTTTTCCCTTCAAATGGGCTGTGGATTGGAAATTATCATTGCAGACCTAATACATTCCCCGAGAACTGGTGTGTCGTAGTTTCATTTTGACACCCAGTTTCCTCCCCAGAAGGAAACAACTGAGCTCCGAAAGGCAAAATTGTACAGAAATTTAACTTCGCCAAAAGCACCCAAGTCAAACTGGAATGCTAGGAGGGTAGAAAAATTATGTAAAAGTAGAAAATGTTTAAAATTTCAAAAAAAAAAAAAAAATTAGTGAGTAATTTTAGAGTTACATAATTACAAAGCAACGAGCTCAATAATGTGTTTACCCACATCTAGCCTGGATGCAAGCTGCCACACGATGTGGCGTAGAGTGAATAAAGCACCCTGATAGTCTTTTGCGGTATTTAGTGCCAGATCATCAACATTTCTTGGTGGATGCAGTCGCCTTCCCATCATATCCCAGACATACTCGATTGGAAGAGATGTGGCGATCTGGCTGGCCAAGAAAGTGTTTGACAAGCTGTAAGACAGTTGATAGCAATTCGTGCCGTATATGGTCTGGCATTATCTTGCTGAAAAATAGGGCTAGTGTACTACAAAAGGAACGGTAGCAAAAAAGTCCTCAGAATGTCGTCGTTGTGCCACTGTGCTGTAAGTGTAATGTATATTATATATATATCTATATATATATATATATATATAGAATAATAAAAAAATGAGAATAGAATGAAAAAAATACATGCATGGTTTCAGTATTCTACAAGGCGTTTATTTACCCTTTTGCCTATTATATAATCAAAGATTGCCGTTGTGAGGTAATACACTCTAGTCGTGCGTCGGAACCGACACACAGTTTTTTTTCTATTTTAAACTGAGTTTTTATAAGGTTCTTTGTACAAATATTTATTAAATCTACTTTTATTAAAATAATGTGTGATCTAATCCTGTGAAATACTTTTTTTTTAACGTAAGGGAAAAAATGGTTAAGTTTTGTAAAATGACAGATTTTTAAGGAAAAATCAATTCGTCAAATACTATTTTTTAAAGTAAACAAACAATTTCGAAATTTGAAAGAGTGTATCAGATTGTTTCACTAAAACTGATCAAATTATGATTAATCTTGGGACGAGACATAGCTAATATTAATATATGTTTACAATACATAATTTTAGTTAAGTAGTTAGTTTTAGTTAAGGCATATGTTCGTAACATTATATTGATGCAATTAATAAAACACATTGCTAAATGCCTCGAAAAACCAATAGAATATTATGAACATAAAAACTCAATGGATTACTTTGTTTTTTGACTTACTGATATATTCATCGACATTCAATTTCTTTTTTATAAATTTCTAAATAAATGCAAGACTTTGACTAAATTACTTTTAAAAGATTGCTTGTTTTTCTTGTATAAATAAAAAGAAATAAAGCAATCTAATAAATTTCCGGCATAGTATAATAATGGGTGGTTATAATTAAAGTTACACCATTCAGAGACCTGCAAAACCTGTTCTCCTTATATATTGGATTTTGTTGAAATAAAGAATATATGCTAAATGGTCCATGAAAAAATATTTTTGGAATAAAAAAATTAATAAAAATTTTTACTCTCAGGTGACTTTTATCGAACATTCCTAATGTAAATATATAAAACATTTTTATAAACTTGTAATCACAGCCAGAGAATCATTCAGCGTGTGTTTGTCATCATTAATCATGCCCTCACAAAGAAAAAAAAGAACGAGTTTTACCAAAATTGTTTATCAGAACGGCAGTAATTATTTAGCTATTCTGCGTTAATATTGTCGTTTAAAGTATCTGCGAAAAAGTCCCACATCCAGGATTGATTTAAGGAAGATGATCACAAAAGTTCAAGAGACTGGACATTTGAGTGTGCTGCACGTAAGAGGGCGGAAATCAACTGGGACTTAAGCTGTCGAAAAAGTCGGTACTGATGTGGTTGAAAGAGACTTCAGTTTCATCTATTCTTCAGCAAGTGGTCGATCAGTGTCACGCGAGTTGGAGATTCCGTGGTCGACAGTACGAAAATTCATGCGATACATTTTAAAATGCAATCCGTATAGATCCACGCGATACAAACTCTAACACCTCAAGATCTCAAAGCCCACATTGAACTTTCTTGCTGAATTTTGGCGATAATGGAAGTTGACGCGGGCCTTGGAAAATTCTATAGTCAGAAGCGGCATACTTTTATTTAGATGGAGCTGGGAATAGTCAAAACTGTCGCATACGGGGTACTTCACTGTCTAATGTCCTGCATCAACAAATGCTGCATTTTTATTATGTGACTGCTTGGAGTGGATTTACTGCTGAGTTATCCTCGTACCTCACTCCACAAGGTCCTAAAAGATGCTCTGTGACGAATGCACTGTACAATGAACTCCTTCAACTGCAGGTCATTCCATCTTTAGAGGAACAACAATGTTCGAAAACCACTATCTTTATACAACTACTTACATTGGGTGCCATGCCAAAGGACTGCTTAGTGCTAGCTTTGGTGATAATCGAGTAATATCCAGACATTTTCCAGATGCATGGCCTTCTTGTTCACCCGACTTAAATCCCTGTGAATTTTGGTCATGGGGGTTTCTAAAAAAACGTGTTTATAGAAGAAGAATTAGGATTTTACTGATTTGATAGCTAGCATTATGCGCCATGTGGCTGAAATCCCTCGTCAGTTGTTTCGCACTAACATTGAAAACGCTATAATACGCTTTAAACTTGTTATTAATGTCAAAGTAGCACATATTCAGCGTATTCTGTAATTCAATAAATTTTAAAGATTCTAACATTTTTTTGTGCTATTAAGGGCACCACGTTTCCTTCTAGTGGACAAAATTTGAACTTTTTTATTGTAGAAACCTATTCATCATGGTTCATATAGCACATATTTCAAGTTTTATCAAAATCCGATAGTACAACGGGTTCCACAGGCCTCTGAATAGTGTAACTTATAACCACTTAATTATAACCACCCGGTATATAAAAATGATAACATAAATTTAGAGTTTAATAACAAAAATAAGTTATTGTTGTCTCTTATGCCATTTGATCAAGTGATGTCAAATCGAGTCCCTTGAAATTCATTGGGACCAGGGGCCAGTTTTTATCCCTGTCGTTAGCAGCAGCTTTGAGCACCATATAGGTGACAGTACGATTTGGCTCTGTACTACCCCCAATTTTGAGAGAGAACACTCTGCGTGGACATGAAACTCAGAGCCCCTTGTCTCACAGGTATATTACATTTACAAACATCTCTCATGCCTTCTCCAGAATTAAAACTGGGGCCCAATGGCAGTCACAGCAGTCAACGTCACTAACCACTATACTAGATGACCGGCAAAAAATAATAAGTAAACTGATAAAAGTTTAAATGGTATGTGCAATAATTATATATCTGCAAAATTTGAGGAAATTATTAAAAGGTTATTAGCATAATAATCTCACAAAGAACCAACAACTTCTTTATTTCATAAAACTATGGCCTGTAAAATAAATTAAAGAATGTAAAATCTGAGAAAAAAAAGTCTTATTTAACACAAAAAAGTTAAGCAATATCTCACTATGAAAGAACTAAGCATTTGATATAATTCAGAACGACTACAAATGTTTCTAAAAATAGCATATTCTAGAAGTTTGTATACAAAAAGAAAATGATCTTGAAAATAAATAGGGAGTCGAAATCATTCTTTTCCGGGTAGATATAGAAAGAATGTTTACGTTTGTTGTATTTCGTAAGGTTCATGAAAATATACATACAGGTTTTTTTATGATAAGAAATAAACTTCCAAGAATAATGATGTTTCTCTACTCTGAAGTTAAATACGAAATACTTTTAAACGACGCAATTGTAATGCGAACTAAAATTTTCGATAAAAGAATTTACTTCTGTTTTTTAAATAAATTATTATCTACTTTTTAGCTATATATAAAATGTTTTAAATTTCTTTTGTTCATTGTGTGATATATTTAAAACATAAAAAAAACTATTAAAAAAAGAATGAAACGAACCTTAACAGTAGTCGCATACGATGTGTCACATTTGACATGTTATCGTGGTAAATACGCAATAGTAACTTAAATCCTGAAAAAAAGAATCGAGTAGGATTGGAAATAGTTTTCTATGGAATAATTATATCTTTAATGAACATTTTATTTAATTAACACAAGGAGTAATGCAATTTTTTATCAAAAATAATTATTCTTGTTCAATTTGGGGAAGAGCGGTAATGATAACTAAAATAAAACATATATACTTGTGATTTCAAAGTATTTAAAAACCGTTAAAATAGCGTCAATGACAGTACCACTGTTAGTTGTCGAAACTTTTCAATTTGTGTTCATTTCGAACTTCAATTCATCACTTAAAAAAAGCTATGAGTGACTCGGCTTCTAGCAAACTGAAGTTACCTTTAAAATCACCACTCAAAATCATGGAAGCGAGTGAAAATTTTTTTTAAAGAGCAAAAACACCTTGGTATATGGTAAAAGTAAAAAATGCAGGAAATCTTTAATTTTTTTAACCATTTGATTCGGAGAAATGTATACGACCACCAAAATCACTGTTTGTCCATTTTCAAATAAGCATTCTGCCGCACACATGTCCCCAATATCTTGAATAACAATACCTAATCCCCTTGTTTGACGATAAGTAATATCCGTATGAGGAGCCGCAACAAGGGAGTTGTTCTGTTTCCGATAGATCGCAACACCAGCTGCTCTGTGGCCCGGTCATTTAAATTGTACGCAGTAATCGAAGTCAGGTATCGAAAAATGTTCGTCGTTATCTAACCACGTCTCTGCCAACATGAGTAACGAACAATTTTGTGAAATAACGTCGAAATCTGTTTGGTGAGCTCTCAGACTTTGACAATTGAGCGTAAGGAAGGCAAGTTTATCCTTGGTGAAGTATAATAAGACTTGCTGGTATATGCGGATTTAGAGTCAAGCTCAAACAAAACCGAGTTTTTGAAAAGTAATATTTTGAAATGCTAAATTTAATAATATAAAAAAGGCTGGTGCTTGATGGTTACTAGAGTTGGACCCCACGTGGATTTATCTTTACAAGGTTCAGCTAAAGGACTTAGCTTCTCTGATCCTAAAGTGAGAAAACAAAACAGAAACAAAGATTCCAAGGTCTAGAGAGACCGCAGGGGGGAGGAAAGTCTCTCCCAAATGTAGGAGAAAACCAAAACATCACTGCGAGGGTAGCAAAGAGACACCACCAAGCGCGCTGATTGGTCAAATTAAATAGTGTGCGCTTCCCCAACTTCCTGTTACGCATTTCCGTCCCTTTTCACGAAATCACTCCCACAAATCTCTAGCAATCGAGAGGAAAGATGTTACACATCAACAATTACTTCTTTACATTTTTAAAGCTATTTTATGAAAAATGAGTCATTACAATTTGAAATACTTCTGTTTGAATAATAATACCAGACTCAGAACTGATAATTGAGAATTTTAACTAACTCTTAAATAGAGATATTCCTACAGTTTTTATTGTGCCTTGAAGTTAAATCAGGGACTGTCTTCGTGTATACAAATCAAATTACAAAATATAATCGAAATCTTTATTTTAGTACTAGGATATAAATAAAAGCAATTGAAAGAAATATATCAATGACAAATAGGTGAAACGATCACATTAAAAATTAATAATTAAGCTTATTAATTACTAATAGTTATTATACTTATTTATACTCAATAGTTTCATTAAAAAATTAGATTTTTCTATCACATACACATTTTAATATAAAATCACAAAATAATAGCGTAACTAATAACAATACAAAACTCAATGTATAACAAATAGGTGGAAATACAACATGCGACTTCAGGAGATACATTGTTATCATGCTTTCATAAAACAATTACATTTGTTTATTAAGAGAGAAATATAGTTCTTAGAATAAGGTTGCTGTTAGAAATCGAAAAGTATTCTCTGAAAGAATTCTACTTTTATTTTGCATTACTTAAAGTAAATATTTGGCTTTGTGATAAAATAATTATTTTTCCAAGATGAAATTTGATCTCTAGTGAAAAGATTTCTGCCTCTGACAGCGTTTGAAAAAGAAAATATTTTTTCTTTAACCATTTTTAATCATTCAGAAGACTATCTTTTTATTGAGCAAAAGGAAAATGCATTTAATTCATCGAGAAAGAATTTATTGAGAAAAAAAAATCAAAAACAAGTTTTGTTCGAAATTGTATATGTTTAAAGAGAATCATTACACATAAATTTAAAACACATTAGAAGCATTATAAAGATTTATAATAATTAAATGTAATTTAGATAAAGAGAAAAATTTGATTATTCGTTTTTTTTTCATTTTAAAAAGAATTAAATTTTAAAAAATGCATATCAGTTTCCTAGAAATATTTCATAGTTTCGCTGATCTATCGTTTGGAATGGTAAACTCATTTAATTAAAAATCATAAAATTAACTCTTTTTACAAAACATATTTGAATTTTATATGTAATGATCCCTGAATATTGTACATATATTCGAAAGTAAGAGAAAAAATTAATAAAAACAAATTAGAAAATTCCCTTGAAAAACAATGTCATAGGTAATTAAATTTAGAAAAACTCTTATTCCCCAATTTTAACTAGACATTTTTCACAGTGTCTTTCTACAATATTAAAAAAGTAAATACCAATGCAATATAAAATAAACATCAAATTATCAATCATCAGAACTTTAAAAACTCGGAGTAAATTTTTGCACTGTGTCACACACACACATTTAGAGGGTCGGTTCCTTTATATAAGGAAGAGCCTGAATACATGAGTATAATTGTAAGCAAATGATATGAGCACACATTCTAAGAGGCGGTGTTTTAGGCATATTTGAAGAAAAATAGTTTTGTTTCGTAGCTTTATTTTTTGTCTATTTCATACACCTTGAAAATGGAAGCAAAGTTTCTTATAAGCATTGACTGCCCTTATTTTGTAGGAAAGGGACAAAGATCACACAAGCTGCAAAAAAGATATGCGTAGTTTGTAGCGGAAGTGTCGTCGCTGAAAGAATTGTGCGGAAGAAATAGTTTGCTAGGCTTAAAGCAGGCAATTTTTAAATATCAAGATCATCCGGGAAGGCCTTTTACCACAGAAGCACTGTGTGTGTGTGATTGACAATAATGTTAATCTCCATCTACGAGATCAAAATCTTCCATCTAGAGAATTTTGGAAACATAAATCATTTTGAGATATAGGTTTTCCACGATTTAGTGGAGTAAAATAAGATGGACGGAATTTCTACTTGTGACTCTAGTTCCCATAACCGCAAAGAGGAGACACCATTTTTAAGGCGAGTATTGATGGGAGAGGGCGGGACATCTTCTTCAAATGTTATCACATTTTATGCTTCCAAAATACTTCCAAGGACTGTTCAAGTGTAGCAAGAATCTCCTTGTCTGTCTCGGTCTTTGCCCACGTTTCTGCAGCATATGTGAGAACGAAAATTATCAATGATTTGTAAATGAGTAGTTTTTTTCTGCTGCTAATGAAATTATGTTTGAAATATTCTTGATGTCCATAAAAAACATATGCTATTTTTTAAGAATTGGATATTTTTAAATGCATTGCAATACAAAGTTAAAATGGGCAGGACATCTGGTAAGATCGGACGACAATAGAATCACAAAAAAGATCTTTGTGGCCAAACCATACGGTACTCAAAAAAGAGTGAGACCCAGACACAAAAGGGTTGTGCGTAGAGAAATATCTAAAAACTATTAATATCAGAAATTGGAAAAGCCAGGCCAAGAACTGGACAGCCTGGAATGGAATTTTTTGGAAGCCCATCCTGGGCTGTCGTGCCATTGAGGAAGGAAGGAAGGATTGATGGGGAGGGGTGAAAATGTGTGATTTGTAATAATGTTGAACTAAAAAGGTCTCAATAATCTTGGTGAAGTGAAGCAACTTTAGCCATCGAAAAATCCGATCTTCTACAATAAAGTTTATAATCTGGTGGGATTGGAAAAAAAGTCCTGCATTATGAGCTTTTACCAAAGAACGAGGCGATAAATTGAGAAAATTATCATTGCCAATAGGACAAAGACCAAGTAATTGAACAAAACTGTCTAGGAATATTGAATCAGTGTATTGTGTTTCACCAGGAGAATATGTGGCCTCATATGTCTGTCAACTCGGCAAAGTTGATGGAGCTCGGTTAGGATGTTCTACACCCTCCAGACTTCTCACCAGACCTCTCAGATTCACCAGACTTCTCACATCTCATTCTATTCCTTTCATTACAAGACCCTTTAATGGTGTTCATTTATTTGATAAATCCCATGTGATATAAAAAATCACGTAGGAAAAGTTTTTTTTGTTGAAATCCCTGAGACGTTCTGGAAGAAGGGATTTTTCAAGCTTCGTAAAAGAGGGAGATGAATTATGAAACAGAATGGCACCTATTTAATTTAATAAACATTTACCAAGATTTAAATGTGTGCGTTTCAATTTTCTTTCATTATTGGTATGAATTTTCTGGACAACTCAATATTATTCCTTTATTTATATCTAAGCTTATAAATAATTGATCAATGAAAAATAAGTGTAAAAAACACTATAGTCGTAAAATTTTATAAAATAAATAAATTACCTTAGTGCATATTTTTCTAAAAACTTAATGCAAATTATCGATTTAAAAAAAAGGAAGACATTTCCAACAAATAACGAAGCAATAAGTTGCCTAACCACAAAAAAAAATCAATGATAATAATCTGTTCTTTTATTAATAAACAATTTCTTCCATAATATGTAAAAAAAGTGTATTTTGTTAAAAGAACGGATCTTTTCAGGAAAAACACCCTAACAAAGAAATACGTTCACGGATGAATATGTATATTTCTCTTAAATAATCCAGTGATTTTCTCCGGATTAAATCAGATGGGGATTATTTTAAAATCCCTCCCTTTTTTTTTGTGTGTGTCTCATGGAGGAATTCTTGAATTTTATAGGTATAGCTCTCTTTTTTGTCCCCCTTTCTTTTGAAACAAATGAATTTAGGAGGATTACTATATTTTTTGGAAAAAAAGTAAGATGCATTATAGATTTATAAAATATATTCTTTAAAAATTAATATCTCACATTCTTTTGAATTTTTTATTTTTCTTCTTTTGAATTAAAAGTATTTTTTTAATATATTGGACTATGTTTTATTTTATGAAAGAATCCACCTATTAAAAATATTATTCTTTATATTTGGCATATATAATTATACATTTTCATTTTGTGAATAAGAATAGACAAAATATGCTTATATGTATATATATATATATATATATATATATTTGGCTTCTTCCTTTTTGAATTCTTTAATCTCTGTTATGTAGCTATCAATTGTAGGCGTTGTAGCGTAATCCAGTTGAGAACAATTTACTACGCCTCTTTTCATTTTTGACGCCCAGAGGCGAGCAGATTCACCAGATGGGTTATTATCTTTTTCAAAGGGGACAATAGATTCTTCTATCTCGCCCTGGAGAGAAACAGCTTAGGCATCAGCTCATAGAAGGACGCAGGTGATGTTACTCTTTTCATTCTTCTCCAACACCCAGCGGCGAATTGATTCACCAGATGGCATGTTCTTCACAGCGATCTTTTGAAGGGACACGTTTGTTTTGGCGGCTGTCCAGTCTTTCATTCCCTTTCACAAGTGGCCGTGCTACATTTGAATGGATAGGAGTGTCGGCTTTTGAAGGCAGTTAATGCCGAGAAGTGTATCCTCAATACCTATCGTGTATACTCAGTACCTATCGTCCCCTATCGTAATTTCTGTAAGCGTGGCGAACCTCGGTGACGCCATTTATTTGATTAAAGCTTTGATTCGGTCTCATTCGGAACCGAACGAAACTCTTTAACCCATCGTTCAACCCAGGGCCATTTTTACCCTCACCAACGCCTTAAACACTTTAAATTTTCACGCCCCCTCCTACAATTTCCGAGCACCTCCCCCACCTTCAGTTTTTACCTTGCCAGTTTTGGTTCGGGAGAGATATTCCCTTTACTCAAACTCTTTTATTTGTTTTTGCTCTTTGTAGAGTCTTTCCATTACCCACCACCTAAGGACCCGCCGTGTCCTGAACTGGCAACCGGCAGCCGTAACGAAAGGGTAGTGGCATGTTTTTGCCATTCTTGCTCATTTCTTACCTTACGGCATCACGGACTTCCCCTTCATTTTGTAAATTAGTACAATAAATCAATAAAATCGTTTGCAATTTCAATATGGAGTATACGTTATTGTATGAAATATTTTCAAATAGTTTGTTTTCATATTTTTCTTCGCTTATCGTTTTATTGTATTTTACTTTTAGACATCCTTATTCTTTGTTGAGTCACTGTCATTGTGCTTGTACATCAAAGGTTTTACGCTGTGGTAACCTAGTGGTTAGAACATCGGACTCCAGACCGGAGGGCCTGGGTTCGATGCCCGATGTCACCAAATACCCTCCGAGTACACACGGAGTACGTGCTCGTTAAATCAGTCTTGTGGGTGGTTGCAGTAGAAACTACGAGTGAGGGGGCTGGAGAATATTTTCCTCCCCTCCAGTTACATGCCTAAATTGTGGAGTTGGAGATAGGTTGTGTCGCCATCTATCATTAAGAAGTCCAACCTGTCTCACAGGGTCTGGTTACTTTCATTCCTTCCCTTCGGAAAGGACACGACAACAGAGCAACAACAAAGGTTTTCTCCGAGTTTTGATAATTGCAAAATCGTTTACGACTTCATTGTAATCGAAATCCATTGTAATATCATTTTGAGTACATAGCAATATCAAACTGTTAAGCATATCTTTTCCATAATAGATATCGTTTGTCTTTACTCTTTTAAGAGCAGAAATGCTTCTTTCATGATTCGTTAGGTGGTGGTACGTTCGCTGTAATTTAATTTTCTTTCTCTTTTTTTGGCATCCAATGTTTTTGTGCCCTAAGCTTGTGCTTAGCATGCCTAAGCGGAAAAGTAGACCTGGTTCAACTATTCTACATGGTATCGTATCTTCGCACAAGCTGCCAGTAATCCATCATTCCATTCTGCTGCATTTTGCCACCAGTAACCTCGATTTTAAGCCACAATGACTGATCACCTTTTAAAAATATGCATAAGAGCGATTAAAATGAAAACTTCATTTTAACGCCACGCAACCACTACCCTTCTAACTAGATCAACTATTTTTTTGCACTATACAAATCAACCGCAGCGCCACTCTCATCGTTAATTTTTTAATCTTTTCACTAAGTTTACTAATGTAAAGAACATTCAAATTCATTTGAAACAGTTCTAAATATAATAAGTTTCTGAGAAATTTAGAATTTTAAGAAATATATGTATATATATGTTGATACTCAGAAACTATGTAGCCACAACTAGAGGAAAGAAAACACATATTTTAGAAGGACCACTATAATATAAATGAAACAAAAACTAAATTCCATTAATTGATTAATTGACAATTAACAGGCATTCTTTCAGAAAACGTATTATAACGTTAAACTTCCGAATAATGATAAATAAGAAATACCAACTAAAAATTTAATGCATTTGAAAAAATAAACTTTTCAAAAGTATAATAACACATTATTTCCTTCAAATATTCAATCAATTAAAAAAGTTTGATGGAATTATGCATATAATGGGTAAGATACATAAAAAAAAATTAAAAATTAATTTCATTCTAAAATTTTTTATTTTTCGAGGAAATTGATTTAGAAATCCCAGTGCTTGAGAACAAGAAAACTCTTTTTTTTATATGTAAAAAATGGATTTTTATCTTTTGCTTCACTTTACAGAAAATTGAAAAACGTATTAGGTGGAATCTAACTGGCTTAAGATTTCTTAGGGAATTAAAAAGACTTTTACTTTTTGTTAGATTGGAGTTACGTAAGAAAAAGGAAGCATTTTTCTTTTCATCCAATTAGTCTGCTAAAAGAATTTTTTCTCTTTCTCTTAATATTTATAAATCTTTTCTCTTTTGAAGATCATTATCCAATGAAAGAAATGAAGACAATAAATAGAAAGAAATAAGTTTTGCCCAATGGCATACATAATTAACAATTACTCTGCTAAAATACCCCTTTTCATGAAACAATTAAAGGAAATAGTTTCTCTTCAATCTCAACTATGAAATGTATTGTTTGATATCGAGTCATTAGGTAACTCGAGTTAAGAGTTTCAAAGGATTTTTATTCTATGTATTTTAGCGTTGCGATTTTGATCATTTTCTAAATCTTGACCATGGACCATGCTAATTTTAACCCTCGGTCAAGACACAAAGACGAACCTGGTCTGTTCCATTATTGTACAAACTTCCCCAACACATCAAATACTAAACCTATACCAGGATTTGGTACAATTTTGAGATACAAGAGCCAATTTGTTAGTGAAGCAAGACAATTAAACAACTATCAAATAGCCTTAATAAGGGAGTCTAGCTATCGAAAACTTAAATTATTTATATACGTGCGCTTGCGCAGGAGAAAAGGGGACTCTGGTAAAGGTCTCCACCATGATTCTACTGCTTAGTATTTTTAAGAAAAATTTGAATACAATTTAATGCAAAGTAATATTTTACATTTCTTCAAAAAAGCTACGGAAGATATTTTAATTTATGTTGCTCAATGCAGAAACAACCATTACGAAAATTTCAGAATGATGCGAACTTAAATTTCAAGCTTAGGGTTGCAATTCCGTGTTAAATTTTCAATCTTAGGGTTTGGGAATTAGCATTGGACTATTCCGGCATTAGGATTGGACTATGTGTAAATAAAACATATTTAAGCATTAGCATAGTTAAAATTACATAAAAAAACTGAAAACATAATTAAAAAAGTGGTTTAATATTATCATTTACTTAAATAAAACAAACATAATCCTTCATTAAATAAAATAGTCCATAATGAAATTAGAAAACATTTTTTCCTTTCTAGTGTTTCTGTAAATAAGTTTTTAAGAAACACAGCTCATACAGCGTTTCGTCATTCAAAAAGCTTCTAATTTTCGTTACAAATTGTCTTGCTGAAGAAAATGCTCGTTAAGACTCTACAATAGTAACCATTATCATCATTAAATAGGAGTTTGCTCTTTCCACGTAGTCACCACATCTCCCTCCGTTATCAAGAACAGACATTTATTTTTGAAATTTTAAATATCGTGTCTCAAGTCTAATACGCTGCAGTGGTGCGTATCCTTCTTTGATAATGAATCATTTAAATTATTATTTATTGAATCAGAATGTGAATCAATTTCAAGTGTTACCTCATTTGAAATAGAAGAACCCAGTTGTATGAACTGTTGGTAATGCAGTGGGATTTGTAACGTCTTCAAACAGGTCCATTATTAATTTACAGCATTTAATTGAGAAAGGAGCTTCGACGAAATTTATTCCGGAAACGATGTCTATATCATTATGTGAGTATTGCAGTAAACCACTTCGTTTTCTCATAAGAGAAATGAAATTTGCACGTAAATTTTTAATTGTAGTACTTATAATTCCACACACACACACAAAAACCATCTACGCACATATTTCATTTAAAAAATGTAAATTTTCTGAGAATTATATTCTTAGAAAATCTTGATGGGAAAAAAATTTCAAAATATAATTTGGACAAAAATTAAATCCCGGGAATTGAAGAAAGATTGGATACCGGGCGGGAAATCCTATTTCAAGCTTCGTAAAAGAAACTCCGTACTAATAAGAACATAAGTGATTTACTTTAGAATTTTATGTTTACATTAAAAAATAAAATTCTTTGATTCTTCTTTATGTTCTTACGTATACACACAAAAGCCTCATTCACCATTCTCTCTTTTTCTTAACCTTAAAAATAATCATACAATAAGGAATACATTTCAGTCACTTATGTTGGGGCTTAATGTATATCTCTTATCCAATTATGTGAACTCTCGAACTCATTTATGCAAATAAATAAAAATTTGTTTAAACCAACCTAAACTCTTCCAAAGGTGGCATTTTTGCAAATAAATTAAGCTCTTACTGCTTTAAAATTAATTGTAATACTTTCGCTCATTCTACACTCAAGAGCCCAAACATTATGACCACCTGTCAAAAACGAGTTGGCTCACCTTTGGGGCGTAACACAGCTTCAACCCACCTTGGCATGGATGTCACAAGACCTTGGTAGATGGCTGGAGACAGATTGTACCAGATGTTTAAGCAACGGTCACGCAAATCCGAGATATTGCGAATTGGTGGTCTTTGAACTCTGAGCTGCCGTCCCATGACATCCCAAATGTGTTCTATCGGATTGAGATCCTGTGAGTTAGGCAGCCAGGACATTAACTGAAATTCAACATCATGTTCCTGGAACTACTCCAAGACAATTTTAGCCTTGTGACACGGACGATGTCTTGTTGGAACATTCCAATTCCAGCTGGAAAAACAGAGGCCATGTAAGGGTGCAACTGGTCCGCAATGATGTTCAGATACCCTGTAGCATTCATGGTCTACTCTACCACAACCACGGGTCCCAGAGATGCCCAAGAGAATATCCCCAAAGCATAATACCGCCACCGCCGGCTTGTGTATGACCTACTGTACATTGAGGGAGCAACTGTTCGCCTGGAAGACGGTGTATCCTGACACGGCCATCGGCGTGATGAATGACAGACCGTGATTCATCTGACCAGGCAACTCTCTCCCACTGATCCATGGACCAGTCGCGATGTTCCCGAGCCCACCGTAGGTGCAGTTGGCGATGACGCTTGGTCAGAAAAGGCACACGAGTGGGAAGTTTGCTGCGTAGCCCCATATCAAACAGTGTCCGCTGAACAGTGTGCTCCAATACTATCCTAATTGACCCTGCATTGTATCGGGTTTTCAGCTGAGCTACTGTCTGGCTCCGGTTTTGCTTCACCATGCGAGACAGTCTCCAGCGACCTTTTTCTTTGATAGCGTGTGGACGTCCAACACCATGCTGTCTTCTGCTGGTTTCACCGTCATTCATCCACTTTGCATAAGTACTAACAACTGTAGATCGCGAACAACCCACGAGTCGTTCAGTTTCGGAAATACTTGTTCCGAGCCTTCGAGCCATTACAATCTGCCCTCTATCAAAATCGCTTAGATCCGCAGCATTTCCCATCACACACAAAAGTAAGTGAAAGAATGATTCTTCAGACTCTCCAGCTGCAGTTAAATACCACTTCCACACCTGATCACGTGCCTTCCACGTCATCCAGGCGAGTTCATTGCAAAATGTAGGGGTGGTCATAATGTTTTGGCTCTTGAGTGTAAGTAAACTTTGCTAATGGAAAATAATTTAGTACACAAATAACAATATTAAAAACTATCGTAAGCCTTTCAAATATTTAGACATGTAAATGTTACGAGCAAAGTTTGAAATCCGGCATTGTATAGAATGCCTAGGCATTCTATACAATGCCTAAATCTAGCCTGCTATGTATGAAATGATTCCCATTTCACACATTGCCTAGGCATTCTTTAGAATGCCTAATGAGAAACCGGCAAAGTATGAAATACGTCTCTTATTTGTTTCGAATAGTGCATGGCAAGACACGAAACTTTTAACGCGTGTGTCGGGCTCAGAATTTGTTAGTTGTAGAATTGCTGTTTGTTCGGAAATGTCAAAATACTGAATTTTACTTAAACGTGTTCAACAAAAATTTGGTTTTTTCCTGTGTTACCTGAAAATGAAGAAGCTAGCTATAGTGTTGGAGAAGGAGTCATGGTCTATTAGCAGGGGTCGGCAACCTTGTCACATGTGGCACGCGGTACAATTCTCAGTGGCACTTTGCACTTCTCAACAAACTGCTGTACTGTGTGTTTCGATGAATTATATTGGCAGATTGGTTTGACATGCAACAGCTAAAAGGTTGTCGACCCATGGTCTATAGACATGAAACAATTATTCGACGGCTAGCTGTCCAAAATTCGAGTTTTAGTGCTGCTGCAAAAAAAATCTTTATTGAAGTTATTTACAAGAAGGTAACATCTGATGTAAACAATTACTACTAAGAAGGAACCCAGGGACCATTGGTTACTGAATAGCTATGATGTGATCTATGCGGAAAATAAAAGTAAACTCATTTAACCTGTTAAAGAAGGCGTCAATACCATAAAACAGTAGTCCCCAACCCTTAGTCCGTGAATCAAAGTGTTTCGGGCCACTCAAGGGGCATCAAATTATTTCCATTTTATTTACTGGAGTGTATTTTTCTCGTGTATGTGCGACTTTCCATGGAAATCACTTTATGTAAAATCATTTTATATTTATTTTTTGGTGCAACTGAATTTTATTCTGAAGGCATGTTTAAATAAAATTAAATTATAAAATCAAAACAATTTAAAATATAAATAATCAACGTCCCACTCTCAGCCGGTCACCATAAAACTATCAAACGTTGACCAGTCCGGAAGATAACAATGTTGGGAAGAACTACTGTACACAGTATTACGTCACGGATTCTTGTTTTCCCCTAATGAGGCTGCAATTTTGTATTTTTACCATTTGCAGACCTAGTATATTCTCCAGGGGCTGGTATCCGTTTTTAGTGCTGCACCATGTAGGTGATACCAATTGCCACCGGTAATTTTGACATCGAGTTCACTTCCCAGAGGTACCTGAGCTCTGATGATGCGAACTTGTTGTAGGAATTTAATTCCAGATTCTGGGGATGTGATAGAATTCTGAAAGAACTTTCAACTAAATACAAAAATGCTACACGTTATGATATTGAACTGTACACCCATTTTTGTGAATCTTGCCGGAAAAAACAGAAAAATTTAAAATTTGAACAAGATAAATATATATAGAGAGAGCGAGATAACAGTAGGAATTGAAAAAGGACAGAACTTCCAAATACTTTCTAAAATTGAAGTAGAATTATCTTTTACTCTCTCGTAACCCCTCTGAAGTGATTTACCCAAAACCCATTTTTAGTGGATCTCTACTCAATAAAACAAACCTGCTAGCCAAATTTCAAGTCTAAATTTAATAGATCAAAACGGAATTTATTTATCAATAAGCTCTAGTAACCACCTTTGAGTGTCAATTCCTGTAAGCCTCCTTCAACAAACCTGTTCAATTCAACAACAGAGGCGTACATACCAAATTTTATTACTGAAGGTCTAGTTATTTAAAAAAAGATAATTTTTATCAATACGCCGCGCAAAAGATTCCTTCTCCGCCATAGGAGTCAATTTCCGTAAAATCCTTTCATAGCGAATTTCCAGTCAATAAATGTAACATGCATATTGAATTTGATTAAGGTAAGTAGTAAATAGACAACGAATTTTTTTTCATAAATAAGTCCCGGCAAATCCCCGCTTCTCCTCCCTCCGATAAGAGTCCATTTCCATAAGATCTGCTCTCAGAGGATCTATATTCAACTAAACAAAACAAAACATGCAAACAAAATTTCAAGTCTGTTCGTCTAAATGTTCAAAAACGATAATATTTATTTAAAACGCCCCTTAAGCCCTTACAACGACTTTTCGGATCGATTTTCAAAACACTTTTATAGCGGATCTCTACTCCATGAAAGGAACGAGCCTACCAAATTTCTAGCATGTAGGTCTTATAGTATAAAAACGAAAATATTTATATATGACGCCCCTTAAGCCCTCGGGGCTTAAGAGCAAAATTGGGGTTCAATTTTTTAAAAACCCTTGTGTAGCGAATCTTAACTTCATAAACGTAAAAGACTTACCAAATTTCAAATTTGTATTTTCAATAGTTCAAAAACGGGAATACTTATCTATAACACCACTTAAGCCCTCCCCAACACCCATAAGGAGTAATTTATTACCAAACCCCCTTTTGTAGCGGACCTCTAATCCTTGAAAGAAACATGCGTACCAAGCTTCAAGTTTATAGGCCTAATAGCTCAAAAACGGGAATATTTATTCCTAACACCCCTAAGGAGTATTACCCCCTCTTAAGGGTCAATTTAACTGACTCAGAAATCTTTGCGGGCATGCGTCCAACCATTTCCCAAAGTTTCATCGCAATCAATCGGATGAACGGTTTAGGAAGGCATGAGAGCTCACAGGCAAACACAAACATTCATTTTTATTTATATAGATTTTGTTTTCCTTAATAAAAAAAAAGTTTTGTTTGGTACAACTTTTTAATTTTTCTTTAAGTATTTTGAACAATTTTTTTAATGGCAGTCTCATTATTTTGTCAGAGAATAACATCTGTACCTTTAGGAATGTAAAGTCATTGATATAATATCCTTATCATAACCTTTTTCATACATTGCCTAAATAGCTTTAGACATTCTATACAATGCCTAGGCAAAGTATGTAATGAATTTCATATTTCATACTTTGCCTAAAATCGTCCGGCATTGTATAGAATGTCTAGGCATTTCATAGAATGCCAGTATTTCAAACTTTACCGTTAACATATATAAAAACAGTAAAAAAAAATTCAATAACTACATTGCTGGCTACACAAAATGCAACAACAAGAAGGGGCAGAGATACCATAGCAAAATTTATTTGGCAGATAACATGTTGTACAAAGATCAAGCGAATAAAATTACAGCCTCTTATGACGTATGGATGATGACAAAATCAGTAGTTAGTGTGTACCCAGCATTGTTGACTATAACCACGGCCACATACCTCGTCATAGAACCAAAGAGGGGTTGGATGTGTCCTTAGGGTACAGCAGTCCATGTGGCTTCCACATATTGCCAAAGTTGATTTGGTGTGGCAGTGGGCGTTGTATCCAGAACCAGTCATTTTGCGAACATGGGCTACACGTTTTCGATTGGCGATAGATCGAGAAAACAAGCATGTGAAGGAAACAATTCAATTGGATGGGGAAAGTAGAATTCTTGTTCGAGGCGTGCCACGTGTGTTTGCGCATTACCTGTTGGAATGTGGCTGATGGCAAGTGTGTATGTATGGGAGGACCATGGCTTCCAACACCTCAGAGATGTAACACTGGCTGTTCAGTGTATCGGCAATGCGTACTAGAGGGGTTCGGCAGTGAAATCCAATACAATCCCAAACCATGATATTAGGTGTAGGTCCAGTGTAGCCACGCATAACGCAACAGTCTTTTAGTCTCTCACTGCGAGAGACTCCAAACTCAAATCCGAACATCGTGATGCTGCAAGTAGAAGCAGGGTTCGTCAGTAAATGCAATTTCGCTCCATTCTATTGTCCATGTCTGCCATTCATCGCATCATTGGCGGTGCAAACCCCTGTGGTTTCCAGTCAAGGGTAAACGAAGCAATGGGTGTCTTGTGGAGATTCCACTCTCCTGCCAACGGTGTCGAACGGTACGAGCGGACACCGAAATACTTGTGTAGTTATAACATATAACATAGATGACAGTGCAATTATGTATGAAAAGACGAAGAGAAACAACGTTCAAAGTAGGCATAGTTATTATTTAATAATCCTTAAAAAACGGAAACTGAAGAGCAGCAACATTCTCTACAAAGAGCCGCATGAATGAGGGCGGGGGGGGGATTTCCAAACATTTCAGAAATAACTTATATGTATTATTAACATTACAATTCTATTTCAAAATAAAAATTTGAGATTTAACATAAATGTAGGTGTATCATGGAAATTAACTAATTTTATTTCTTTTTAGACCACATACCACACACAGACACACGCTTATATACACATAATAAAGCCTGCACAATGTAATACACATATTTACTTCATGTAATGAAAGTAATTAATTAAAAGAAAAATTTGCGGTGCATCAAAACGGAATATCTGTTAATCATTAATGAAAATGGAATCTGAATAATATTAGAAAAAAATTACAGGGTGGGGGGGGGGGTAAACTCCCTTTTCAGAGATATCTAAAAACTAAACATAGTAAAATAAGAGGGTTGTAAATAAAGTAGGGGCAACATATGAATAAATATTCTTTTAATGAACATAAAGTACATTAGCATTACATGCCTTCTGTATGATCACATGCAAAACTTAAAACCTTTTGGCAAATCTCGGGAACCTTTGACAGCAACGGGGCACTCTACTGCTCTGTGTACAAATGAAATCTACAAAATCGGTTACCTGGGAGAGATTTCTTCAACTTCGGAAACAGATCGAAGCCACAAGGATTCATGTCAGGTGAGTAGGAGGGTGTTTCAAGATTTCCCACTAACATCATCGCAATAGGAGTGATATTGTTTGCCACATGGCAACGAGCGTTATCATGCAACACGATAGGGATATTGTTTTGCAATTAACGTGAACGTGTACGCTGCGTAGCCAAACGCAGAGGGTGCTGTAGAAATCGACAATAGTAGTCTGCATCGACAGTTTTCCTTGCAAACATAGAATGCGTAAGAATCACATCCTCCTAATCGTACGTCCTAATCAGCATAACCTGCAACGACTGGGTTTTAATCAAAATTTCAGTGGACGTGGCTATCCTCGGTGACACCATTTATTTGACTGACACTTCAATTCAGGCTCCTTTCAACCTGAACGAAACACTTGACCCATCGTGTAACCATCCTACATGCTAATGCATTTTAATCCCCGGCTTCCAGTAATCATTGAAATCATTCTGTTGCATTTTTGCCACAATCAGGCTCAATTTTAAGCCATGACGGCTGATCACCTTTTGAAAATATGCTTTAGAGCGCTGGAAACGAAAACCTTCACCTGAACAACTACTCTTCTGACTGGATCAACTGTTTTTCACATCCTACACATCGACAACAGTACCACCTTACCATTCCCATATCCTGTTTGAGCATGACCGCTTTTCTGCTAGTTTATAGATTAACACTGTTTAATTTGTAACCCTCGTAGTTATATATTTATTTTAAATATGTTATATAATTTTACAGGGAAAACAAAGAAATATTTTATTGAACTAGTCATTTGTTGCTTTCATGTTCGTTTCACTTTTGTTCTTGAAATTATACACATTGAATATGCTTTAAAATTAAGTATTTATTAAATATGAAGTTGGCGCGTTTTATCCTGGTAGGACAGAACCCGGGACCTTTGGGTCCGAAGCCGAGTAACTTAACCACTACACCAAAATGATCACCATGGTGCGGAGGTTGTGTTACTGGCTTATATAGATTATATCACTACACACTTCCCTACCAGAGAGTTGGTTAGGCGAACGAACGATATAGTTGTTAATGGGAGCATTCAGCTTCTTGTGTGTTGAATGTGTTGCGTCATGTTTTTTATCTGACGATATTTTTTGGTTGCACTCTTACGTCATGTTTATCTGACGATTTTTTTTCCTTGGCTGCTCTCTTGCGTCATGTTTATCTGACGATTTTTTTTTGTTTGCTCTCTTTTTTTTGTAGGTAGATGGCGCCACGACAGATCAGTAGAGGTTTCGCTTTTCTTAGTTAAGCTAGGGTCACCAAATGATGTGGCGCGTTTTTTATCCTGAGGATAGAACCCGAGACCTTTGGGTCTGAAGCCGAGTAACTTAACCTCTACACCAAAATGATCACCATCGTGCGGAGGTTGTTACTGGCTTATATAGATTATATCACTACAAATATTTATAATTTATAATGAGCATACGCATGATTTCATGTACATTTCTGAGCTTTTTTAAAACTCAGTGAAGACAACCATATTAATATTTCCACAGAATTTTTATTTCTTTTTTATAAGTTTAATTTTTACTGTTAAACAAATTTGATGCCAAATTATTTTATTTCATTTAATTTCTGTGATTTAAAAAAAAGTGCTTAAAATTTGTAATATATTCTGTAATAAATGTGATAGAAAAAATCAATTTTTTATAAATATTGAAAAATAATGTGTTTTTTACTTTATTACTAATATACAGACTTTAAATGATGAAAAAAGGGCATTAGAGTAAAAATAAATATACGTTACTCATTAAAAAAGTGTACTATGTATTTCAAATTCAAGTTTTTATTCAGTTATTATTGTCAATAATTATGTCTTAAGCCTAAACTTCGAATGATGGAATAGTCAGACTTACCACAATTCACATCGGGCCGAGAGGATTTTGAGAGTTCCTTGCTTTATCTAGCTCATCGAAAAATTCATCATATTTAAATTATATTATTAATGCATGTAAAAGGTTCAAAGAATAAAAACCAGACATAAATAACGAACTTAAGAAATCCGTAGAATACAAGTAGCAGCTTTATTTACAAATGACTCACAACAAAAAGTTTTCTCGTGATACTAAGTGCGTTGCCACTCAACTGCAACGGAGAAATAGAAATAAATAATTAAAATAATTCAAGTTGCGAAAACTCGAGGCGAGGATTCGCTACAAATATGTAAATAAGCAATACTTTGTCTAATGTAAACTTACCAAATTATTCAATTTTGGAAGATGTTTCAAATAACAAACAGAAATAACTCTTTTCGAGTAGTTACCGGATTTTTAACTTAAAAAAATAATAAATGTGACTGTAGTAATTATAAGCATTTTATTATCATTACTACTGTCATTATTAGCATGATGAATTAAAGCAGTGTTATGAAGGAAGATTTCAGGTCCCCTTTTCTCCAAAAATTATTTGTATGAAACTGAAAATGACATGATTTTGATCCATAGGTGAATTTAGAAGTATTACTGATATCACGTTTTCAATGCAAAATTTAATTTGACTAGAAATAAATTTTGGACATCTTGGGAATACTTCCAGAATCTGAAAACTTCGATATATTGCATTGAAAAAAAAAATTATATTTTTAAACGAGCTTGTCTTGAAGGTCTTGCTTCACACAAAATACTTTACACACAAAAATATTACAATAGAGTGAACCATTTTTTTCCATCATTTAAGAATCTTTTTATTAATTTGTATTGAATAAAGTAATATTAACTCGAGAAATATCCTAGAAAATAAGCCGAAGAGCGGAAATGATCAAAAATTTTCTCGCTGAATCTTTATTTCTGCTATTTTAAATGCAACCCTATATAAAAGTCTTATGACTGATTGTCCAGATTATTATTAGATATTAGCTTAAATTCTTATGGTTTCATAGATTTCCAAAACAACATCATGATAAATTTCATTTTAAAAGAAATGCACAAAATAAAGCAATTTTATAATATTGTAGGAAATGCATATGGCCCCTCCCTTTCTATACTTACACTTTTCTTACGCATATATGGTAGAAGAGGGGCTTAGGTTCCTGATACAACTAAAGGAAGAAAAATATCACATATCAGTTCCTATTGGATAAAAGAGGGAGTAACGCATCATCGATTGCTTTTGAGGTGTGAAATATCTTAAAATATGTCAAGAATGCATTTGGAAAAAAACGAAAATTGATCCCCATCTGGTAAGTGTGGCCTATACCTAAGGAAAATGATATGAAAATAAGATCCGTGGTGAAAAAGATGATGATGAATGTGTGAATGGTAGAATTGTAAACTAACCTAAATAACACAGCCATGCATATATTTATATATTTGTTTCTTTTCTTGAATTTTTAGCTTGAATATAACTCGCTTTATATAAGATATACTTTTAAGAAATATAAACAACTTAAGTTTTTGTTTAGAGATTTAATATTTAAAGGTTTCAAATTAAACAGTCTATAGTTTTTCACTATGAAATATGTATAAAGTTATGGCTTCGAGTGCTTGTTTACATTCGAATTTCACTTCATTTTTGCAATCATTTCTGTCAGGGAAAATTCGCAGATATTTTCCTTTTAATTGGAAACATGTTTATTTATACACATTTCTGTAAATTTTAACTTCCCCCATTTTGCAGTAAATAAGTCGTTGCTCTAAATAAGAAATTTTTTCTTTTAATATTTAATTTTAACTATATTATTTAATTATTGACAGATATAATTAAAGAGTAACTGTTTTTTTAAGGTGCGTTATACATGAAAACTGGGGTTATCTCGCCAAATAACTAATTAATAAATTATTGACTTAAAAAAATGTACAGATGATTAAATTAATTTTGTAGCTATTAAAATGGCATACATATGAATGGTTATTTTTAATATTTCATTTTTGCTATTTACACTAAACTTTTTATATTTATACTATTATGAACACTAAGCTTTGGATATTATCCTAGAATATGAAATTATTATTGTAAGGGGTTGAAAAAATAGGCAGGAAAAAATATAAATAAAATGATTTTTTTGTTAAAGTTACTCATTTTTATAAAGATAGGAAATGTTTTACTTGTTTATAATCTCTTAAATTTAAAAAAAAGAATATTTCGTTTAGTTAATTTAAATCATTTTTTAGACAACATTAAGTCGGAAATATAACAATCATTGACACATAATGAATAAAAGATTTTTAAACTTTAAATATTTCTGTTAAACGAATTAATTAAAAACTTTAATTTTTGAGAAGCACTTTTTTTTTCTTAGATAAATAAATTTATATAAATGTCAAAACTTTGCTTTACTTTATGTATTGGAGCGACAAAAGACAGAAAATATCCCTTTTATACTTTTTTCAAATAACTTAATTTAAAAAATTTAAATCATGATAAATAATACCATTCAAGAAATTTTCATAAGCTCTTTGAACGTCTTCCATTTCTTTTTCTAAGGCAATGTTAAAAAACAATACAAATCATTTGAAATCAGATTACCTATATGAACGAACGCGAAGAATAAAGTCTTTAAATTAAACAAGATTAGAAAATTCTTTTTGTCTAATTTCCACTTCATATCTTCTTCCTCGGAGAATAAATGTTAAAAATTCAATTTATTCCCCCTTTTAAAGTGAGTAGCTGAACTATCTCAAAGCAGAACTTAATTACAATGTTCACTGGGCGTGATCAAAGTGCTCTTTTTTCGTTCTTTTCTTTATACATGACTCAGTGGAATGAAAAGGTTTTGTTCGATTTGATTCAAATATATGCATTTTCGGAAGAAAAAAAAATTTAACTGATAATTTAGCAAACCCTTGCTTTGACTTTAATTCGCAAAGAGACACGCATACACACTAACACGGTTAAAAATAAGAACTTTGATTCTTTAAATAAAATTGAGGTATGAATTTTAAATGAGTTTCCTAGGAAGGGATTAAAAAAAAAATCCCTAAGCTCCTTAGTCCTTGTAAAAATTTACAATGTTTTTCTTCTTTTTCAAAAAATTGATATAAATATAAAATAGTAAAATAAATTTAACAGAAGGAGAAAGTTGAATTATTTTTGCTATTGAAATCATATGAGGTGAAAGTAAAAACATACGATCATTGGGAAATCTTAGTACATATGAAATTTAACAAATTCTGAATGAGTATATTTTTAAAATATTTAGCATAAATAAAATTATTTCCTGCATTTTTTACCCTTATTTTTTTATAATTATATTTTTTAGACCGATGATTATTCCTTTACAGCAAAATTATTTTTTGAAATTATGCACCTAAATACACTCTACTAAAAAAAAATATGACGCACCAAAAAGGAATTGCCCAATTGTAATGAAATTTTTCGTATGTAAAGATGATTCTACCGAACATGCTAATGATTAAAATTTAGAGTCAAATGAGTGAATAGCGGGAGCTACAGTGCATGGATACTGCGCACACAGCAGGTGTCTCAATCTATTGCTCAAAATTTCTGTTGCATTTCGCTTTAGATTACCTTTTTATCACTGAAAAAATGCCTCACCGCAGGATTCGAGCTCATTACGAGAAACTGTCAGAGTTTGGCAGAGGCAGGTTGGGCCAATCGGAGATTCGCTCGTCATATGGGTTGAAGCGATGTGGCCATTAGAAGATGCTGGCAAGAATGGGTGGGCAGTGGCTCATTTCAGCATCATGGTAGTAGTGGTTGCCCTAGGGCCACAACAGATCGTGATGACAGATTGATTGCCAGATTAGCTGTCACAGTGCCTGGCTAATCGTTATCAACCATCAGACATACAACCTGCACACGAGTGTTCACCATAACCATTCATAGACAGCTGATAGAGCGAAATTTACTCTCCTACTGACCGCTACGCCACCTGTCACTCACGCCTGCACAATGTCGAGCTAGAATTGGCTCGATCATGCGGGAATCATGCTGACTAAGGACATAGTGTTTAGCGGCAAATCCTGCTTCAAACTGTGTCCTGATATCATTGAAGACGTGTCTGGAGACGTCCAGGGAAGCGTGTCGATCCTGATTTCCCTATTGCATGCCACACAGGCCCTCAACTAGTAGTTTTGGTCTAGGATGCCATTTCTGTTGACAGCCGGACCCATTTGGTCGTTATTAGAGGCACACTTACCGCACAGCGATACGTCGACGACATACTGAGAACTGTTTTGCTACCGTTCCTTTTGCAGTACTCTGGCCTTATTTTTCAGCAAGATAATACCAGACCACATACGGCATATGTTGCTATAAACTCTTTCACAGCTCGTCAAACACCTACTTGACCAGCCAGATCACCAAATCTCTCTCTCCAATCGAGCATGTTTGGGATATGATGGGAAGGCGACTGCATCTACCAAGGAATGCTAATTATCAGGGAATGTTACACAATTACTTTGTAACTCTGAAATAAATCATTCAATTTTTCGAAAATTTTAATAATTTTCTATTTTGTACATAATCTTTCTATCCGCCAATTTTGTCTCTATATGACAATTGGCTCTTTGTGCGTCATTGTTTTTGTTATAGAGTTTATATTTATTCGTATGTGTTAATTCACAGCAAACATTGAAATGACTATCCATGAGGCAAAAAAAAAAAAATAAATAAATAAAACACAAGATTAAAATACCCAAACAAGAAAAAGTATCCGTTAAAAAATTTTGGGACGTAAATATAATCGCAATCTATTGGCGACATTATATGAAACGTACCTCATGATTGCCAATTCATCGCATGCGGCTCATTCAAAATTGAGGTTGCCAACTTGGCGAGTTATCTTGAGCGTTGGTGATTGTTGCAATAATACGTAACTACCCACATTTTTTAAATACAATATAACTACATTCGATAGCTTTCTTTGTAAGAATCTACTGAATATTACATTCAGTACATATTGTTGTTCTTACGAACGATGATTAAAGTGTATATTAAGCATTAGAGTGTAATATTTTACGAACTCTTTCTTTACAGTAGTTCTTATGCATAAAATTTTGTACGTAACACCAGCACTGCATAAGGTTTGTTGAAATCGAAATTAATAAAAGTTTCTTAAAGTATCTATAGATCATCATATTCATTTATATTTTAATTTTCAAAAACGAAAGGGGGAAAAAGTAACTACCAGATATTTTATGCTGAATTAACAAAAATGTCGGGCACGCCCTTCTGTTGAATTTATTTGCGACTTCAAACGAACTATTGATCAAATCTCTTTATTGTGTATTGGTTTGAGAACTTTGCTTATAACGTTATCTCTTCGAAATTTATTTGCCGTGAAAGTTTAACAACTTCTTCAATTGCATTACCAATTCTATCACGATTCCACTTGAGTTTCAGTAATAGGAGGGGCGGAGGGGATGAATCGACAGGATTTGAAAATCGCTTAGTTCCGAATTCATGTTAGTCGAGAAAGTGTAAATAGAGGTACTACTGTGTATATTATACATGTTAAAATTTCTTTTAAGCCAATTGAAATTTAATACACGAAACAGAAAGTTTCACAAAAGTGAAATCTCTTTCTTTTTTTTTTTAATCATAAAATTATACATTTAAATGGTTCATCTTAATTGAGGAAAATTTGCTTAAAAAATGTATAAACTTAAAAGAGGGTATAATTTGTTATTTTTAGCTAAATATATACAAGATTTTATAAAAACGTCCGCATTTGAGTAGAAAATATATTTTTAAAATTATTTTGCTTTCTATCTGCTTCGTGCTAAAATCAAAATATAGTGTTCTAGAAAATCCAAAGTAATATTCCAAACATGCTAAAATGTTTCTCTAAATTTATAGCTCGAAATAGAAAGAGAACGGCTTTTTAAGATTCAGCAGTTTGTTTTAGAAAACTGGACATTAGTTTTTAAAGATAGTGATTTCTTTAAAAAGTGGTTTTCTTATGTTTTTGGAAAACCAAGTGATTTTTCTAAAGTTAATAATAGTTTTCTTGTGCTTTCCATGTAAAAATGAAAAAAGGAATATTTTTTCTAACTTCGTTTGCTCAATTAAAGCTTATTCGTCATTTCGTGAAAAATTCATGCTTGTTGGATCACTGACTTAAACATTATGCACATTAATTTAAAATAAATAATTTACTTTTATGTGTAACAAATCACAATGCTCAACAAACAGTTATTTTTTCAAAAATAATAACTGTGCATTTTTTTAAAGTGATTGAACAGCAGTTTTTATACAGTATTAAAACCACAGTTACATTATTTTACCAGTAACAATATATTCGAATGATTAATGTTCCAAAAATGAAGGATTTATTTAAGAATAACTAGATCAAAAATAACTTTTCGTTTACCTTCAAAAACATTTCTTTTTTTGCCAAAAAATATTTTTTTTTGGTTAATTAAACAATTGTAAAGATAAAAGGGGAAACAATTTGTAAAAAATATATTTATATGTATAAATTTGTTTCCAGGAAATACTATATTGATTACCGAAGGCAATTTTTTTGTACAAGTAACATTTGTTTTAAATAATGTATCATTTCTTACTACTGACAAAATTCTTATCCATATTAGCTTCTTAAAACTCTATTAATCTTAATAAAATATTGTTTTTTTTTAAAATTTGTATACCAAACACAGATACTTTATTTACACTAGCATTGGTTACTTCTGACGAACATTTTTGTCGTAATATGTTACATACAAAGGTAAAACGATATGAACTTACACATGCTTAGTACAATCTTCTGCAAAGCTCCAACATTAGCAAACACATACAGTAGAGCGTCGTTTATCCGAATCAAATTGGACCGGACACCGTTCGGATACCCGATTGTTCGGATAACCGAAAACCGAATGCAATCCGTGTAGTATAGGAAACCGGACACTATACGAATATTGAAAATCATCACATGTGGGAAACGTAATTTAAGAAAAAGCAAAGTAGGTGCAAAATGTCGCTATTTTACCTTGATTGTGGAAAATAATCACTTATTTTTCGCTGTACCATTGTACACCATCGTTTTTTCGCTGCAAGGACTCTGATTCTCTTGAGCAGCAGTAATTGAGTTGGACAAAAGTCTGATTACTGTTCGTACCACTCCATAGCTGTCTCTAACTCAGAAAACGCGTCAGTATTTGATGGATTCTTGCTACTTTCATTGTTGTTGTTATCCTCGTCTTTATCCGCTTCATCGTTGACAGGGTCGGATTCTTCTTGCATTGAAGTCACAATCTCGCCATCATTTGGTTTTTGAAATCCAGTCTTCTACATCGAATGCCATCCTGGTTTCTACATTAACAAAACTCAACAAAAGAGCACGTATACATCTCTTAAATTGAAAACAAACTGACCTAATATTCCACGCAGATGTTTAACAAATCACACAACTGAAATTCCCCAAATATCCCTCATCTTGGATTTTCCCATCACTTTTGGCCTCACGCGAAACAACTGTCGAGCATTGTACTGTTCGAAAACGTATCCGGACTTTAGTCTGGATATTCGACGCACCGGATAGTAAACGTTCGGATAAACGACGTTCTACTGTGAACAATTAAAATTTACTCTTTCTTATTTTAAACATAATCTAAACTTTTCTTTTATTTGCAAAAAAAAGCCTTTTTTTATATTTTTCATGTTTTGATTGATAGAATTATAGTTAAGGAAAAAAATTTCAGTTTAAATATGGTTAATTTTCAAATCGCGGGTTCGAGTCCTGGTATCATTAAAGAAATGTCATAAAGATGAGATTGATGCACTTAAAATTCTGTTACGCTCAAAATTCCTCACGGAGGTGTGGTGCAATGAAAGTTTAATGAATTTGGCCATTATTAATATATACACCATCTATTTCAAATAGTCCTCATATTAGCTCTTAGTGAGACGTTAATATGCTATCAGAAACCGAAATTTCCAAAATCTAACCGTCACATTTTGTAAATTTACATCTGCTATTATTATCTACTGTCCATCCTCTTCAGCGTTTAATTGGATCTCTAATGACTGAGTCCGCACATTTTGAATTTTATGATACTAAAATTAATTAAATAATAATAAAAAATATTTGCCTAATTGAATCCTATTTCAATGAATTCAGTCCCGTCGTAAATATTTATTTCACACAAAGCATTTCCCTTAAGTCGCCAAACAAAATAAAACCAGCTCAATTTATTAGCACCCAATAGATCTTCAACTGAGCTGTAATCCAAATTAACAATTAGCCTCATCGCTGAATTCATTTAAACCAATTATTTAACTCCCGACATCTCTTTATTCCTGCCAAACCACGATCCCTTTGATAGAATCCCTTCAGGACCTAATTACGGGCTCATCAAACTTTCTCTGATTTTCCGGTAAACAGACCAGTTTCACTCATGGCAGATCAGGAGGTGATTCATCACAGTCAAGTTGACACGTACTGAGTGAGAAAGAGAGGTGGAATGGCGAAGACAGTTATCCGATACCTAAATAGGGTTAGATAGGTCACTAATGGATGTGAATATATGTTTCGATTGAAAGTTTTAGTAATTTGAATAATTATGTATTTTCTGATCAAATTAGAATACACCAAACTGATACAATTTTTGCTGTGAAAAATAATAGAGAGCAAAAATGATCATAAAGATATTTCTAAAAAATAAAAAAAATAACTAAATTTATTTGTTGAAAAAATGCTCAATGGAAGGATTTATTAGCTTTTTGAGTAATTCCTCATTGGAATCAAATTAAACCAGCGTTTCTAAAAGTGTGGGGCACGCCCCTTTAGGGGGCGTGATAATTCTATCAGTGAGAGGGGCGCGAGCATATCGAAAAATTTAAAATTTAAGATTAGTTAAAATAATTTTAAATTTACTGAAAGAAAAAACAAAATACATTCTGCCATAAAAAAAATACGTATTTATGCACCGATATAATACCCTTATAAATGTATCAGTACTGCAGAATGTATCTGTACTGCAATCATTAATTAATCAATACTAAATTAAGAACTAAGTTTAATAATTAAAGTGACCCCATGAGCTTGTCACATACAAAGTTGTATACAAAATTTAATACTTATCCTACGGTTTACAATTAAAGCTGTGGTGTAGCTTTGGCGCCAAAGTATTATTGTTCTCAATACATGGATATTGTATTGAGAGGGGCATGATAAAAATTGTGATTTAAAATTGTGTCGCAAATATTGAAAGTTTGAGAAGCACTGACTAAACGCTGTTGATGAAAGATTTCGCCTTTTCAATTAATATCAAATAACAAATATGGTATTGAAATTAGTGTTTCATACCCAGCATTTTCAAATTTTTTGAAATGGGTTTACTTTTTGTTCGATTTAAAAGGCAACAGCAAACTTTATTTTCCGAATAATTGTTTTTGATAGAACAAAAACATGGCATCTGACAGTCTTCAGCTTTCAAACTTTTCGGTCTTCCACCAAATATTAAAAAGACTGATATATATATATATATATATATATATATATATATATATATATATATTATATATATATATATTTCAAAAATATACTAAAAATAGTTATATACCTAAGATAACTATCGTCATAATAGAAAAGATTTAGCCACAGAAATACTAAAAGCAAACTCCCAGCCTTAGGAACTAGGAATGCAGGTTTAAACAAAGTTTTCTGGCCAGCCAACCTTCACCTGAATTTGCCAGTATTCTGGGCCATAGGGAAAGCAATAAATTTCTAGAGAAGTTTAACTATATTATAGATAAAACCATAATCTATTAATGTTATAGCCTTTAATAATTACTAAAATATTTAAAATCAAAGCCAAACTAATAGACTTACCATGTGAATACATATTCGCTTCTTATGGAAAATAACAGTAACGCATATAATTATTATGTATTGATAAAGTAGCAATATTACTATATATATATATACTTTTTAAAATTTCTATATTTATTTTAAAAATTTATAGAAAATAAAAATACATCCAGACATAAACGATTAATTTTTAATAAAATATATTATTACAAAATTACTTAGCTAGAGGCGCCATCTATCTATAAACTGTATTACTGAAAAAACTTTATAGTCCTTAATATATAATGATACATCCAAGTAATTAGTTTTAACAGGATTATTATTAATTTTAAGTAGCTTTAAATATCCCGGATAAAAATTGATATTGGGATTATAATTATTATTTTTACCAAAAATGATTAGGTCATCTATGTATCTAAAAATGTAATAATCATTATTAATAATATAATTATTTTCGTAAAAGTGTAAATATAAATTAGCCAAACTATTGCTAGCAGGGCCACCTTGAGGCAAACCTTTGGTTTGTTTGTAAAGAGAACCATTAAAATTAATGTAGTTTTATTTTAGGACAAAATTTATTAGAGTTCTAAATTCTTGTAAATTAATATTAAGGTTTATAATTTCTGTGATTATCTAAAATTACCCTAATTACATCATTGATATCAATAGAGTTAAAAAGATCTTCAAAGTCATAACTATGAACTGAATAAGTAATTTTATCTTTAAAAAAATCTATAATTTCTTTACTAGTTTTAATTATAGCTTTATTACATTGCTTATTGATGAATTCTTGCAAAATATTGTGCAGCATTTTACCTACAGCAGTGATATAAGTTTTAAAACCATTTGTTACTATTCTAAATTTAACAGGATTTTTATGAAATTTAGGTGTTAAAAATATATATGGAAACTTAATCTTATGAATGGAAACATTCAATTTTCTGTATATAGCAGTGATTCGATTAGTAATTTCTTTATCTGACAATTCCAATCTATTGAAAGATTTATTGTTTAAAAATGTTCATTAATCATAGTATTATAAAAAATACTTACAGATAATAGCATAATTACCAGGCACTTTATCTATGTAAACAATGATAAAATTCTTTTGTAAATCATAAATTTTCTGTTTTACATCTTTATAAGTGAGTACTGGTTTAGAACAATAGTTAAATTTCTTCAGGTCTTTTAAAATATTGTACTTAAATTCATCAAATGCCTCTAAAGGCAAACCATATTTAACTGCAGATTTAGTAATGAAATTATTTATATCATTATTAATTTGATTTTTAACAGTATTATTGTTGTTAGAAATTGTTAATCTAAAACTAGTGCCTTTACTCATGATATCTTTTAAAATTCCATCCTTGACTATATTTAAATTGCCTGTTACTACATGTTTGTGATAGCTATCAATAAATTCATGATAGTTCTTACATTTACAGCCATCTATGTCAAGAGAAGGGGAGCTATTATTGTAATTAAAGATAAATCTGCCCATCCTTTTATTATATTTAAAAGCTTTTTTTAACTATTACATTCCTAACAGGAAAAAGTGACAAATGTCTATTAAAAACACTAGAAAAATTAACTTCATCAAATGTATTATTCATGAATAATAAAAGTGCAATATTCTGTAGTAGGTTTATTAAATTTATTGACATTTATATTGAATTTATTAAGTAAAAAATCATTAATGTCTTTTTTGATGTGAACTGCATGACACACCTTAAAGCACTTCATTATTTAAAATTTCATCCAACAGTACAATTTCCTTTTTATTAAGACCAAACATGAAGTATTTGATCTGCTTGATATTAAAGTTTAATTCAAAATCATTTATAATAGCTTTAATATTATCAATTAAAGAATTCTTATCTCTGTTTTTCCTTTTAGTTCTATTGCTCCTTGAGTTTCTTTTAAAATTCTTAACTGAATTGGAAGCAGTATAAAAAAATTCTTTGTTATTGCTCTGTGACATAATTTGGAGTGTGTTTTTAGCAAGGTATAAAACATTAAGACCATATGGATATATTGTATTAAAACTTCTTGATAAAATGATTTTCCCACCATAATCTGTGCTTAGTATTTGGTACGATTTTAATAGTCGACAATTCAACATTATTAAATCCATGCATTTGAAAGTGTCTGAGCTCAATTTTAATTAGAATTGTTGGTATAACTGAAGTTTTAACATCATGTCTATGTTGATTAATCCTAATATTAATAGTATTTGAGGTCTGTCCAATATATTTATACCTACAGATTTTACAATTTAATAGGTAAATACAATTAAAAGTTTTTACATAGGTTAAATTTAGATTCAACAGTCATATTGATCATTGTCCAGCATAGTGCAAGTCTTACATCTACTATCATTACATTTGTTGAGTCTCAACTTAGTACTAATATTAGATATATTGTTTTATTATATTTGCTTGAGGATAATTTGCCCTTATTTACATGTAAATTATTACTATTAATGTAACTTTTATTATCATATTGAATATTAGAATTGCTAGAGTCTAAG
>BMAO01018566.1:0-59943 GCA_019973975.1 Trichonephila clavata | reverse complement strand
CTTTAAATCCAACAGAAGGTCGGATACAAGGGGAGAGTTTGGGCATTGACAAGTCCAGGGGCTCCATCGCCATATCGTGTTCAAAAGTCTCCAGGAAGGTGATGAGTTCATTGTTTTCATCAAAGAACGAGGGCACCAGGTGGAGCACCGAGGGTTCGGGTCCAGAAAAGGACGTTAGGAGTTGGTCGAGCCAAGCAGCTTCGGGCTCTGGAGAGATGAGCTCAGGTTCTGGAATCTGCACAGGTGGCGGAGAGATGAGCTCAAGTTCTGGAATCTGCACAGGTGGCGGAGAGAGGAGCTCAGGTTCTGGAATCGGCTCAGGTTGTGGAATCTGCACAGGTGGCGGAGAGAGAAGCTGAGGTTCTGGAATCTGCACAGGTGGCGGATAGAGTAGCTCAGGTTCTGGAATCTGCACAGGTTGAGGATAGAGTAGCTCAGGTTGTGGAATCTGCACAAGTCTCTGGATGCATCCTCGTTTCTTGGAGGGGCGCGTCTCCTCCCCCGATCGCTTCAGTCCAAGCACTGGGGTCGGAGGCGGTAGCTTGTAGGCGGTTTGATCCAACGTTTTTTTTTTTTCGAAAATCTCCCAGGTGAAATCCCTTCTGAATTAGCTGAGGGAGCAGGGATTCGGGGATCAGGTCCAGACCCAAAACGGTTTTTTGAACCGTCAACAGCAAATAGTGGGTTCCCGCCGGGATCGGATAGGCCGTGTGTGGCTCCAAGATGGTCCGATGGTAGAGCATTTGGTCGTAGGGCTCGAAACTCTTCTCGTTCACGTTGGGTCGGGCTCGACACTGGAGACTGGAAGGGGGCAGTTCGTAGAGCAGCAGGGGCACGTGCGTCGTTTGAATGAAATGCACTTGTCCGGGGTGCACCGTTCTCAACCCAAAGGTAAAGTCTTTTTTCACAAAAAACAGGTTGCCATAAATGTACACCATCCTCTTGTCGGTATTTTTGAGCAAACGATCTGGATTTTTCAAGAGGCTTTTGGACACTTTTTCCCACAGGATCGCGTTGGGTCGAAATTCGTTGACGTGCTTGGCTTCCAGCACGGCCCGCTTGAAATTGTCCATCAACGTCTTTTGGTGGTACCACGGATCTTGACGAAATAAGGTAAACACGCGTTTGGCGTGAGGCTCCTGGTAGAGGATGCCCGCTCGCACCTGGCCTTGTTGAGCGGCATATTCCAACGCATCGGGTTTCTCGGGCAGCGTCACGGGCACCACGGTGGAGGAGAGGTGCTCTGGGAAGGCATCCATGCTGCAAACTGACGAGAAGCGTCGACCCGCGTCCTCCTTTTATAGACGTGTTAGGCCGATGCGAGTGAAAAATGGGGTTGAGAGGTTGGTGGAGTATGGAACACATGCCTTGCACGGCAATCCAACGATGACATTGCGTCTGGTGGCAAAAGGGACATTCGCCTCGTGCATGGGATTTTCAAGAGCATGACGGGGATGCGTTTGAAAGGACTGAAAGCGCTCCATTTTGCTTGAATGTCTTTAAAATCTTGCTTGGAACGAGAATCGGTCACACAGAGGGTGCCGACATTGAGATAATGTAAAGAGTTGAACACTTTATGCGCCTCGACGCGATCCGAAGCATACGAGACGACCCCGTTGGTGAGCGTGAAACCATGGTCTCGGAGACACAACACGGCCAGACCGTGCGTATGGAAAAAGACTTGAGCGTGGTGCTGGGGAAATCGATAAGCATAAGGAGGGCGTCGTCGAGACGAGGAGAAACGACGTCGTCGAGGGTCTTGGGGAGAGTTTAGTTTTGGGGGCTCATGAGAAGACTCTGGGTGTGAAGGAGAACCCATGGAGGGCAAAGGGGAACCAGGGTCGGATAACAGGCTCAACACATTGTCCGGGTCGGTCATGTTGAAAAAGAGAAGCTGCAAATTTTGTGCTCTGAAATGTAATCTGTCAAGTGTTTGCTTTTAAACATTATCTCTCTAAAAAAAAAAAAAAAAAAAAAAAAAAAAATTTTTTTTTTTTTTTTTTTTTTTTATAAGGATAAATTAATTTCTCGTCTAGCTAGAGTTTTTCTCTTCTTGTGCTGCGTGGACTCTGTGTTCTTTTCAAGTTTAAAAGCCTTCTACCACCCCCTCATTTCATTTACTCGTCTAGTGTAGTGTGCTTTGAAATTTTGTTTCTTTTCAATCGATCGTGTCCGACCATGTCTGCTGTTTCGGATGCATGTTATTGTGAACAAGATTGTTTAGTGTGTTCTCGGGGAAAAGAGTCCCCTCATGATTGTGTGATTCACGTTTTATTGAAATCGATGGTGTTTCAAGAACGAGTGATGCGCGGTGAACCCACCGAAGCACGATTGAAAGAAATTTTAGAGATTGGACAACACTATTTACCCCGGGCCATGCATTGGACGGACGAAAATAGTAAACGTTGGCAAAGGATGTATGACGAGATCCAGAGTGGGTTTCCCAAACCCTCTGTCGGAAGCGAATAAAGTTTAAAAGATTTGTCAGAAGCACATAAAATTTGAAAAATCTCGCAAACAAAGTTTGAAATATCTTTCAGAAGGAAAGTTTGAAATATTTGTCAGACGCACATAACATTTGAAATATCTTTCAGAAGCAAAAATAAAGTTTAAAACAACTTTCAGAAGCAAAAATAAAGTTTAAAACATCTTTCACACGTACATAACATTTAAAACATCTTTCAGAAGCAAAATAAAGTTTAAAACATTTATCAGATGCAAATAAAGTTTACAACCAATCTCTCTAAAAAAAAAAAAAAAAAAAAAAAAAAAAAATTTTTTTTTTTTTTTTTTTTTTTTTTTTTTTTTTAGAAAGATTGGAGAGTGTTTAAAAAGGTTGAGCCTTTCACTCGAGCTTTCATTTGGTTTAATCTGTTGTCAACATTTCTTATTCTCTTCATGATGACCTCGTTCGATTCTCTCCTGGGTGAATTGGAAAAAAAATTTCTCCCAGGTTTGCGAGACAACGTCTCACGCTGGTCGTCTTATAGACGACGCTTGCAACGTTTAGCGGGTATTGTGAAATTTCAACAACTCGCGACCCACTTTCCCATTCCCGTCCAGGTGGTCTTGAGCGAGCATGGATTCCATCTTTCCGATTGTGTCTATAGTGCAGATGCCTGCACGGAAGGACCCGACACTTGCCATTGTTTTAATGTCTTTGACGCCCCCGAACACTATTTTATCGTGAAACGCTTCAATCATGTCGTCGTACGGGACGGGTCTTTACACTCGCTCGAATGTTTGACACGAGCTCACTGTCAATGTTGGAGACAGGGCCCCGTGGATCCTACTCTTTCTGCCACCTTGAAAGGGCTTCCGGCGGGACCGGAGATGATGCCATCCATTTTGAAAGAACGGACATGACCCTCACAGGATCTTCCTCCTGTCTAGCCAATCCAAAAGCACTTTCTGCGCGTCGCTCTTCTCTCAAAAGCACGATTCGGACGCCTTTTTGCCTCATACGAGACAATGGAGTCTGACAAAGCCTTTCAAATCTACCTGGCCAAATACCACGAGGCCCATTTGGCCGAGTACATTACTTTTATGATGCAGTTTCGAGCCCAGTTACAGACTCTCACTCCGTCCGACGTCATTGCTCTTTCCCCCGTGGACCTGGGAGACCTTTTACGAAAAGTGTTGCCCCATCCCGAGCCCATCGACGACCTGCCCACCTTTGAATGTCTCACCTCTTCTGAACCTTCCGAACTTTACAGTGATTACCTCGAACAGCAGGCGGCCCAAGGCAAGGGGGCCTTTCTGCAAGCTCTGTGGACGGTCTTGGCCCTTCCCAAATTGTATCGATTGGCGTACAAGGCCTGGAGGCGACATGGACCTCAACCGTTGGCCCCTTGGATTCTCTTGGCTCAAGCCGTCTTGGATGGCTGTTTTGCACTCAAATGGCCCGAAAGCGTCTTCCAAATACCCGAGACGTGTTCCATCTGTCTGAGTCCGATGCATTGGCCAGAAAAGACACATTGTGGCCATGTATTTCACATGCGGTGTTTACTGCAACACCTGGAGGTGAGGAATACCTGTCCTCTCTGCAGGGCGCCCAACCCCATACGAGCAGCCTCGTAGAGGACAGGGATTCCCCAGAAAAATGGGAGATGGATGACTGGAAAGGAGCATAGCTCGGGACCAGTCATTCATCTCCCATTTTTTTGGGCTACTCTCAGAGTCAAGGTTGGAAACGACAAGAAAAAAACTCTGACACAATTGTTAGAACATTGTGCAAGACCAATAAAATGTGAAAGATGAAAAGCAAATCAGGGTGACATTCCATATAGTATACAAATTGAGGGTTTGGAACAGCCATGGGAGAATGTTTGCTGGAGCTCGGGACCAGGAATCATTCTTCCATTGGGGGGGTTTGGAAACGACAAGAAAAAAAAAACTCTGACACATTGATTCAGACTGTGGCTGGAACATTGTGTGTAAGATTCACAATGGAAGGTTGACACATTTTTTGAGACTGTCCTGGAACATTGTGTAAGATTCACAATGGAAGGCTAATAAAATAAAATATCGCAAAAGCCAAAAAAAAGAATGTGAGGCAAGTTTAAAATATCTTTCAGGAGCTTGACAACCAAACTCTTGGCAGAGCTCAAAAAGTTTAAAACATTCTACCTCTCTAAAAAAAAAAAAAAAAAAAAAAAAAAAAAAATTTTTTTTTTTTTTTTTTTTTTTTTTTTTTTTTTTTTTTAGAGAAGCTTACATGATTTAGTTTCAAAGGTTTGCTAGTAAACTCGAAAGTTGAGAGATGGCTGAACGAGGTCGAACCAACCTTTTTACACTATTGTTTTTCCAACGCCATGTATTGAAAGAGATTCTATCCACTCTTTTTCCTTGCAACAAATTTTTCAATATTTTATTTTCAACTGACATGTTTTGTACTTTAGCGTTCAACTCATATTCTTTTGTTTTCAACTCATATTCTTTTGTTTTCCATTCATATTTCATTTTCCATTCATATTCTTTTGTTTTCAACTCGTCAAGTTCCTTTTTCAACACGTCTTTTTCCCTTTGAATCAAATCTCTTTCCTCGGCTCCCTCCTCGACATACACTATTTTATTATCGTATAGATTCAAATGCAGAGGTTCCTCGTAGCGCGGATACAAGGGAATCACACAATTTAAACATTTCCAGCCCGGATCGGACATTATACCATGGGTCCCGTACACGCTTGGCAGCCCAACATTTTTATTTCCCACAGTCATTTTTCTATTCCCCCTGGAAAGAGGGTACTGAGAAACGCAATACTATACGGGTGCAAGGGTCGATTGATGCGAAAATGAGACGCTTAAATTGTCAGGACCCTGGTCACACGAGGGTCCACTCACGTAGACGAGGGCCCCACGCCAAGAGGGCAACGTCGTGAGATGGCTCGCCTCCAATGTTCCAACAACACCCCTATTGGAATGATTCTCTGTCTTTTCTCGACATACCAACGTTGTAATGCCTACACTTTATAGGTCGCTGCTTTCCCCCAGCTTGACTAGTCTCATTGTCCCTCCCTGACCTACCTCCATGACATGGGTCGTTGCCCAGCGGGACAAGTCTCCATTTCATTTGTCCCCTCATCCAGGATGAAACTTTTTTTTGTTCTCGCGCCCCATATTTTGTTTCAGAGGAAAAAATTTTCAATCAACACACCCCAAGGGACACGATTCTGACCCCCTTTCCAAAAAGGTCGTTTTCCATTTTCAATCATTTTTGGAAAGGGTCACGGTGCTCGACTATTTTTTCGACCGACTGTAGACATGACAGTACAACAAACATGCACTTTACTCGAATTGGTAAAATAAAAATTAGCACCTTGGACCCTGTATGCGCTGCTCAAATAACAGCTATAGATCAAATTTTAAATGTTCCAGTAAAAGCTGTGTAAAATGGGAAGAGTTGCCTTCACGATTCCTGGTTTTAGATACTTCAACTAATGTACTTGGTGTCCAAAAGTTAAGCATATTTGATAATTATGTGAATAAAGAAGTAACTGTAAATCAGAATGGCGGCAAACGTGATATGCGAGTGTAAAATGGTTATAAAATAAGGAAGCAAATCAAAAGAATGATAATAATTAATTTTATTATCCAAAGTAGCAGTTTGAAAGAAAACTGAGCATAGCAAGGATTCAAACTTTAAAGAAAAAATGAAAGAAAACGTTAAATAAAATACTGATGCTGCAGTTTAATAAGGCGAGTGATCACCTCTGACAGCCAGGCACGCTGCACAGCGATTTACCATACTTGCTATCAGATGATGAATGAGTTGTGGGCTCAAATGGTTCCAAGCTTCTTGGAGAGCTCTCTTCAGTTCTGTAACGGAGCTTGGTGGGTGCGAAAGGGCTGGATACAATTCTATCCATACATGCTGGATAGGATTTAAATTAGGGGAGTTCGCAGGCCACGACATGTACTGGATGTTTTCCGTTTCAAGGAAGTCATCAATCAGCACCGCTCGGTGACATGGCGCATTATCATCCTTGAATATGAAGTCAGGACCGACAGAACCTCAAAACAAGCAAACATAAGGCTCAAGAACTTCGTCTCTGTATCTTTGAGCACTCACAGACGCCGTGTCAAAGAAATGGAGATCTGTGCGGCCGTCCATCATGATGCCTGCCCATACCATTACTCCCCTTGATGGAAAATGATGTCTTTCCGTTATGTTTCTTGGTTCAAAACGTGCTCCACGTTCTTTCCATATCGTTACCCGCCGAGAATCACTACTCACACTAAACCGGGACTCTTCACTGAACATCACATTGGCCCACTCTCACACACTCCAAAGTTGATATTTCAAACTCCAGTTCAAACGAGCGCGTTTATAAGCAGACGTGAGGGGAATGCAAACTTCTGGCCTTCTGGCATACAGGCCAGCATGATTGAGTCTCCTGTAAACAGTTTGTCTTGAAATTCGTATTCTTGTGGTGACTGTGAGCGCCAAACCCAGTGCTCTGGCAGTACTGCTCCTCTGACATCGCGCACTTATTACCAGATAACGGTCTTGGCGAGGGGTTGTGACTCTTGAACAACCAGATACTGATTGTCGGGCAACATCTCCCGTTCTTTGAAACCTCTGCGACAGTCTTGAGATCACAGACTGGTCCACATTCAGAATTCGAGACACTTCGGTTTGTGGTCGTGAGGATTCCAGCATTCCAACGATTCTTCCTTTCGTAAACATGTCCAATTGGCGTCTTTGTGCCATCATTCACCTTGTTTGATGGTTAACAACGTTCCTTCGCATAGCAGTTGCACGAAACTTGTCTGAACTGCCTATGCTGTGTGAATCGGTTTCTCTGCGTTCTGACATGTGCCAGTGTTTCGCGCAGGATGTAGTCGACAGAAAAGTTTTGCATAAACCCAATGTTTCTTCTTCACCCTATTAATATCCGCAAGAAATTTGGAATAACTTAACGAATATTTACTCCATGTTTTTCGCATTTTACGATTTACACTTAACTTTTGGACACCAGTGTATAAATATATATATAGCATTTATAAAAAAGTTTAATCGTAAAAATATTAAAAATAACAGTATATGAAAACACACAGTATACGTAGAAAATAGTTTTATTGAAAAAAATAAAATATAAAAACTTTATATATATATATATATATAGAGAGAGAGAGAGAGAGAGAGAGAGATTTTTAGAAAGTAAACATAGTATGTAATAATAAATAAAGATAAGAAAGGAAAGTTTTAAAAATTAAGTTTATTTATATATTTAATACTATTTTAATAAATTTCAACAATTTTTATTTCATCTTTAAATAGAACGAGATCTCCTTACTTTTAAAAAAAATACCAATTGTTTCAAAAGCAAATTAGAAATTTTATTAAAAAAAGATTTTTATGTGTAAAGGAACTGTTTTTTGAGCGCTTAACATACAAAAAATTTCTTATATCTTAATCTTTTCAACTGCAATCAAAATATTGTTCAAAGGTATAATTGTATTTCGAACTCTTTTTTGTGGTGGAAGCCCACAATTTCTAACTCTTTTACTCTAACTTAGTGACGCAGTCAGACGTAAGAAGATCCAACAGACGGGCAGCCACATTTCAATGATACTCGCGCTGCTTAACGTTTTTGGCGTATTTTGAAACGTTAAAAGCTCCGGTTTCTGAAGACTTCCCGAATAATCACTTTCGATTTCTGATGGATAGCTGATTGGGACATGGAGTGGATAGGACGAACTTTTATGCCAGCCTAGAGCAATCAGTTAAGCAGCACAAACCGACTTTCTAATAGCCCTTATCAGGGCTGAAATAATTAGAAGTCAGCTTACTGACTTCCACACAATTATCTACGCCTTTATCCCTAAATCGATCCGGATTGGATATGGAAAATTCACTCTACGAAATGGACTTGTCACCTCCTCACTCTAGATCAGGCACACCCCCAACTGACCTGAACGGTACAACCGAGGAAACGCCATGCCAGAGATGCCACCCGTGACGGATACAAACGGATTGTGGAAACTCCTGAAATGAACCGATGCCACAACCCTGATGTGAAATCCTATGATCCCTCTATGTGAAAATCCAGAAGGAACACGAGGAGATCTCAGCATTTCTTGAAAACGTGGTGAGTGATATTGGCTCTATCCCAAGATGCACAACAATAGGCTGCCCATTACACTTATCACATGCTAACACTCCCTCTCATTCACCTACAGTGGTGGCAAAAAGTCCTGAACACACTCATTTTTTAGCGTAATTTTTGTGTTTGACTTCATTTTTCGTTGTGAAATTATCGCACTATCTTAAATATTGTTATTGATTTTAAAGTATTTTTCATGCTGATTTCAAATCTGTTTGTAGATTTCATCTAAAGTAAATAGTTTCATTGATATGTTGAAAAAACTTTGACAAGAAAGCACAAGGTCACTGTAAGAATGAGTGAGTGTGTTTTTCAATCAGAGAGCAGTAGCGATAAAGGGTTGAAAGAAAAAGGTGAAACGTGGTTTATTGTATTGAATGCAGTTGTGTGCTTGTGGAAAATAGTGTATTGAAAGCAATTTGAAGTGCGTTTGTGGAAAATATTGGAATTATGGCTAAATTTTCATATCTGCCTGAGAATAAAAGGTACAAAATACATTTAAAGGAAGAAGGTTATTCTATGCGCCAAATTGCTGCTAAAGTACAATGTGGCCTTTCTACTGTTGTGAGAACTTTGAAAAGATTTTCTGAAACAAATTTTATTGCGGACAGGGGGCGATCAGGACGACCAAGAAAAACATCTTTACGTGAAGACAGGTTATTGCACAGAATTTCACTTTCAAACAGAAAGCTTAATTCCTCGCAAATTTTGAAACAATGGACTTTGACATCAAATGTGAGTGTGTGCCCAAGAACTGTTAGAGGAAGACTGCTGGAAATTGGGTTACGAGGCTGTAAAGCGCGCCCAAAACCATTACTGACTGAATTTCAACGCAAGAGGCGATTGACGTGGGCAAGGGAACATTCATTATGGACTATTAAAGACTGGGAAACGGTAATATTTAGTGACGAGAGTCAGTTTTGTATTTCTGGCAACCAAAGTAGTGCCTATGTAAGACGACGTACTCATGAGGAATTCAGCCCTCAGTGTCTGAAGCCCACAGTAAAGTACCCGACAAAAGTGATAGTATGGGGTTGTATGTCTTCTCATGGTGTTGGAAGACTTCACATCGGTAGCGGAACAGTGAAAGCCTTGGATTACATTGAAATACTACAAAATACATTGCTACCAACTGCGAGAGATCTTTTTGGGAATCAGTCATGGATTTTTTAGGACGATAACGCCCCTTGTCATCGTGCAAAGGTAGTCCAGAGATGGTTCAAAAACCATACTGTGAATAGAATGAACTGGCCAGGACAGTCCCCCGACCTTAATACGATAGAGAACTTATGGTTTAAAATTGGTTATGAAATTTCAAAGAAAATACCATCAAACAAACGTGAATTAATTGAAGCTTTAATATTTTCCTTCAACCATATTGTCACGAAAGATCTTTTGAAATTGGTGTATCCCATGCCAAAAAGATGTAGAGCCGTAATTAAAGCAAGCGGTTGGCCCATAAAATATTGATTTTCTAACATGTGACAACAATGTAATTTTCAAAATGCTTATTAAATATACCGTATTTGTCAATTTTCGTGCTATTTTTCTTTGCATATTATGTTATTCTATATTGTTTTATTCTGCACATATTTCACATTATTGTGTTCAGGCAGCTTTACAACAAAACATGTTTTAGTCATTAAGAAACTAGTAGTAGATTTGAAATCAGCATAAAAAATACATTAAAATCAATAACAATATTTAAGATAGTGCGAAAATTTCACAACGAAAAATGAAGTCAAACACAAAAATTACGCTAAAAAATGAGTGTGTTCAGGACTTTTTGCCACCACTGTAAATCTACACCCCCTGGCACACCCAGGTTACATACAAAACGGCATAATGATGGTTTCATCACGCCCCCTGCCAGTAAATCCGCAAAGTACTCAAAACTCCTGGCCTGACACAAGTCAGCCTGGAAAAGAGATTTAATTTTCCACCCAACGTAATTGATACTGAATTTCCAGCTCTGCCAACCACAAACTTACTAATACCGTAAACATCACCAACAACAACGCCTCAGGACAAAACACTCAAGCTGGAGTGACAACCTCGTCCTCCCAAAACACACACCCAACACGCGCGATTCCTAATACAAACACAAACCAAGGAGCACAGACTGGAGTGACACCCTCGTCCTCACAACACTCTCAAACCTAAGCTGCCACTACCAGTAATGCTAATGATCACTGACTCCTACAGGGAACACATTCGGATAATTTCACAATTTTACCCCGATATCAGAACAAAAACCACCGGCGATTTTATAAAGTTATATACAAACACTGATGAAGAACACGATACACTAATTGACCTGCTTGAAAAACTTAAAAACCAACATTACGTTATAACACCTAAAATGAACAGACCCATCAAGGTAGTCATTAAAAGACTACCTAAAAACACCAAATGCACGGAAATCCAAGACGACTTAGTACTTCTCAGTTTTAACCCCGAGAAGGTTATACAATTAATAGGAAGGAAAACCAAACAACTTCTGCCAGTATGCCTAGTTACACGCTCAAGAAACATTCAAAATCTCAAAATTTTTCAATTAAAAACAATAGGATACATGAGCATTAGGGTTGAAGGCTTCGATAGCAAAAGAGTCATCCAATGTTTCACTTGCAACAACTTTAACCACATCTCAGAAAATTGTCACATTAATCCCCGCTACTTAAAATGCGGAGAAACACAACTCACTCGCGACTGCTATATTGAACAAAAATTAGAGATCAAATACTGCTACTATGCTACCCAAAGCCCCTAAGGGTGCAGCACTAAACAGAAACAAAAATATTTTCACTAATATATTCAATAGCATCATCAGACCAAACACAACATACGCACAAGTTGTCACACAAAATAGAAATCACCCCAAAAATCCACGACAGATGGCAGCACACAGCACTCATCGAGCTGGGAATTCACGGCAAACTGAGGCCATAACTGCTCTACTATTGAACCCCTTACCTATTCAAAATTACCCATTGAATGCTGCTACTAATATGATCATTCAGCAGACCTTATAAATAGCCATGTACGCTCTAGCCCAACTCTCCCAAGCCTTTAGCGGAGCCACTGGGATAGCCGGAAATATGAATCAAATAAGGGCCACTCAAGGCAAACCAAATCAATTATATGGCCTAATAGAGGCATCCCTCAATAACAATATTAATGCATAGATCGTCACCCAATGGCCTCAGTTTGTGTTCTTAGAACGCAAATGGGCTGATAAATAAAATTGAACTTCGTATTTTCATGGAGAAGCACGCCCCCGACATCATGTTAATTTAGGAAACACACCTGAGACCGGCCTACACCTTCAGCATTCCAAATTACCTCTGCTATAGAAATGACAGAATTACCGAAGACAGAGCGGCAGGAGGCACCCTTATACTCATTAAAAACAATATTAAGCATTTTCACCTTCCAACTACACAATTACAAGCCATAGAAGCTACCATTGTTCTTGTCACACCTCCAAATCACAGACCAATTTCCATTATCTCAGTTTACATACCACCCAGATCAGACACAAACATCTTCACTATAGATCTCTAAAACCTAATTCAGACCAGCAGTGACTGTGTGATCTTTGGGGATTTCAACGCCACACATAACACTTGGAACTGCTTATATAATTCCACTAGAGGCAGTAAACTTTTAAATTTCGCTAATCAATTCAATCTCAACATTGCATTTCCAAATTCTCACACAAGATTTGGAAAAGGTACAGCCAACACTATTGACATTGCTCTCATCAGAAACTTTTTCTATCCATTCGACATTTACACTACCTCAGATCTCTTTTCCGACCACAACCCAGTTTTTATCTATTTCAAGCTTAAAACACCAACATACACCAATAATCCTAGAGCAGTCTCCACCTGCTGGTCTCAATATACTACAAACTTAAATAGTAATTTTTCTCTATTTGATTATCATCCAAACAGCATCACAAATTCCACAGAACTAGAACGCAAACTGAAAAACCTTTCTAACACTGTTCTCGCCACCCATAGCCATGCCTCACGTCCAATAGGAAACGAGCACCGCAGCTACACCCCACCTCACATCCACCAACTCATTCAACAGAAGAACAGACTTCACGCTGTCAGCGTACATTAGACCCCACACACAAAACTGAATACAATCACGCACAATAAATTGCCAAAAGCATACTAAAACATTACTCTAACAAATCTTGGAATCAGCGGCTTGCCACACTTAACGCACAGGACAAAGCCTTTGGAGCACACAAAAGTATTTCAAAAATAAGACTCCAAATTCCTCCACTCGAAATTCCTCCACAGGAACAGCAATCACAGACAAACAAAAGGGCAAACATTTTAGCAACACACTTAAAAATAACTTCACATAAAACACAACACAAAATAACGACGACACCACAGATGACGAACACATTAATAACATAGTCAGCAATTTTCTATCTACTACCTATCTCGATCCAGTCTTGCCGGATGAAATCGTCTCCTACATTAAAAAATCAAACAGCATAAAAGCTCCCTGCAAGGACCTCATTACTAACAAAATGATCACAAATTTCCCTCTTAAAGTTGTTCTTATACTAACAATCCTCATTAACAAAATTATTAAATTTATAATCACTTTCCTACCTTATGGAAAGAGAAGCTGTAATTTTCCTGATTCTTAAACCAGGTAAAAACCTAAAATTTGCCGAGTCATATAGACCAATCTCTCTTCTCTCTCGCTTAAGTAAAATTACTGAATTTATCATTCTCAATAGATAAAGGTTTTATTACCCAAAACTACATTATTTACCCAAACCAATATGCTTCACTAAATACCTTTCCACTACTCACCCTTTACTAAAATTAACTAAAACACACACACACAATCATAGCTAGATTCGAAAAAAAAAGTTCACATGGTCGTCTTTTTAGACATCCAGAAAGCCTTTGACAGGGTCTGGATAAACGGCCTCACATTCAAACTCATTAATTACAATTTCCCACCACCTCTCACACACCTTCTCCACTCTTACATCACTAACTGCACCTTCTCGGTACGAGTTAATGACACATACTCAGACACCAAAAACATTTTTGCAGGAGTTATCCAGGGATCATTAATTGGTCCCATATTATTTAATTTATACCTGAACGACATTCCAACGTACTCACTAACTAACATTAATATGTATGCCAACGACACTGTGGTGCTCGCATGTTTCAAAACACCAAAAACAGTTACACTTGCACTCAATAAACATCTCACATTATTAGAACACTATTTCAATAAATGGAAAATAAAAATTAACTTTGATAAATCAGCAGCGGTCGTTTTTACACGTAAGCGCACACTCCCCCCACCACATACAATGTACAACACAATTATACCCTGGTCTCAGAAAACTAAATACCTTGGTCTAATTTTTGACAGTAAACTCACCTGGAAGTCACACATTTTACACGCTCGCGACAAATTCCGGGAAGCAACGTTTAAGCTCTTCTCCTTAATTAACCGAAATTCTCATTTAGATTTGCATAACAAAGTGTTCCTCTATACAGTGGTTTTGCGTCCCATCATGTCATGCGTATGTCCAGTTTAGGTTATGCAGCCAAAAGTAATATTAAAATTTTAGATACTGATCAAAATACTCTAATTAGAATGATTGTCGGCGTTACTAGATACATGCGCAACGCCGACATTCGTAATTGTCTCGATATTCCATCTTTCAAGCAACACATTCAAAATATCTCTATTAAATTTTTCGAATCTCTCAATAGCTCAGAAAATATCAATATGCAAAATCTAGAGAATTATACTGCTAATATTAAGAGGAAGCGACCCAGGAATGGTAGAATGGTGACGGAGTGCCTGTTCCCCGCAGGGAAACTTAACCTCCAATCGCTTGGGCTTTTGAGTGACTTTGGTTGGCTTATTTTTCAAATCTTAGCCCAGTACTGTGTTAAGAAAAAATAGTTTAATGAGGAAAAGTTATTTTATTAAGAATTAAGAGGAGAAAATTACTATAGGTGTGAAGAGAAAAAAATTACTTTTATGAGTGTAAAAAAATACTAGTGAGTGTTTATTAAAGATTAATGTAATTAGAGTGAGAGAGAAAATTAATTGTGAGGTAAGTGTGGGTGTTTGTGTTGTAATGAGTGTTATCTGGGTCAGTTACGAACTGAAACCGCAAGCCGGAACGGCTCGTAAGCGACTTTTACAATCAATGGGGAGGAGAAACACGATATCAATCATTGGCATGGCCAAGTAATTTTAGCACGTTTTTCACATGCTGTATTTTATAATAACGCAACTAATAAACTTTTTACAAACAGAAAATAACACTATACTTTTAAAAAAAATATTTTAAATATTTTTTAAAATTATTAAATTTAAATATGATTCGGCTCATCTAGGGCACAAATGCGACCAAATGCCAAAAACCCGAGGTCAATCGGTTAATTATTGGCTGAGAAAAAGGTACGACAAAATAAGGAACGAAGATGAAGACGAAAACGAGGACGAAGTCGAAGACGTAATTTGCGTCCTAATAGCGCTTTTTTTACACTACGTGAAAAACGGACTAAAAATGGCCAGCTCGGAGATCCCCGCATACGAAATTTCCCCTCAATGGTGATTCGGCCGGTAGAGATCCAGTGCTCCGTACCTGAAATGAGAAGAAAAATGCATGACCGACCTGTAAACAGGCCGCAGGCAGGATCTGCTTCAAAAAGAGCAGTCCGTTAGTGGACGCCTTCCCCTTTAAGAAGGGGGGGGGGAGGTTGAAGGAAGTGCGTCAAGGTGGGAGCGGCTGAACTTCATTGATTGATAGCTAGTACCGATATCAGTGGAAACGGTTCTGTGGAAGGGTTGCTTGGCGGGGGAGCCTGTGACTGCCGGTTCCATTGAAATCCGCTTGCTGTCTTATAATATTGTTATGGTGGGAAGGAATTTGGGCGTAGAAGAATATTGATAGTGACCGGATCCTAGAGCGGATGGTTTGGATTTTTAAGTCTTTGTGAAGAACAATCCTGGGGATGTAGAAGGGGGCGTTGAGAATAGAGTTCTGAGTGCTTTACTTTGCATGCGTTGATATGTTGGTTTGCTGCTGTTCCCCAGATCTGGCACGCGTACGTGATTATTGGCAGGAGGTATTGCAGGTAGATGAGCCTTTTATTCTTCAGGTTTAGCTTGAATTTTTTCAAGAGGAGATAGTGGAGGATTATTAGCTTCTTTTTAAATTTGCAAGTTATATTTTTGAGATGGCTTCTATATGTTAGTTTCTTGTCGAGGGTAACGTCTAAGTAATTAACTTCATCACTCCATGGGATCGTGCTGCGAAAGAGTTTCAAAGGCTGTTGCTGTAATTGCCCTTTTTGAATATTATGGCGTGGGATTTGAAGGTATTGACGGATATTCGCCACAATGAGAGCCATCTTCTTAGCTTCTTCGGGAAGTCTTGAAGTATTTTTCTAACTCTTTCTGGAGTGTATGATTGTGCGATGATGGCCGCGTCGTCGGCGAAGAGGCAGACGTCCACCTTTGGCGTGGTGGGGAAGTCATGCGTGCAGAGACTAAAAAGCATCGGAGATAGAATACTTCCTTGTGGGGTACCTGCTTCGACCGTACTGACTCTTGAGAAAGTAAAGTTTATCTTTACTTGGAACAATCTGTCATTTAAGTATTCGTAAATTATTTTGGTTAGGTAGGGGGGATTCATCTTGATGAGCTTGTAAATTAGGCCGTTGTGCTAGACGCGGTCGAATGTCTTTTTCACGTCGAGAAAGATGCTTCCAGTCGTGGGGTGGTTATTAAACCCGTCAATAATCTTGTTGCTCGCTCGCAGGAGTTGATGGCATGTTGATGTTTCCTTCCTGAAACCGTGTTGAAACGCAGGAATTAAGTTATGGGCGTCGGAGAAAGCTTGGATTCTGTGAGGAGGATTTTTTCAAATACTTTGGCGGCTGTGCTGAAAATTAGGCTAATTGGAAGGTAATTAATTGGGAATTTTAAATCCTTGTCAGGTTTCGTCAGGAGGGTGATGATGGAGTGCTTCCAGATCTGGGGGAAATATTGTAGAAAGAGGCATTTGTTGAAAATTTTAGTTTAATACGTTATGGCGTTCAGCGGAAGTGATTTCAGAGTGATGTTCTTGACATGGTCTTCTCCTGGGGCTTTCCTGTCAGTGGCGTAACTTGCACCCCCGCAACCCTGCACTGCGGAGGGGGCCCATGGCTTCTAGGGGGGCCAAAGCCTGACTGACGCCATGAACGTAGATTTTCTCAAAGCTCTCTTCACATTTTTCAAAATCGAATTTTTAAGCGATTTTCCAAGCAGCCATAAAACGTTATTCAATCATCATCAAAACTTTCATACGCACATTACATGTCTTTAATCCTATAGCTAAATCAAAAAGCTTTTTTTTTTCATGTGCTGTAATCCAGGCAACGAGAGATACTTTTTCTTTAGTGGGTTTTCATTTTAAACCCTAATTACTAACAAATAAAACAGTCAGACGGAGAATTGGATAAAATGCTAGGAAGATACAAAAATTTCAACACTGCTATTATTACTGCATACATTACAATAGCAGTAGGGAGGTGGGAAAAGTCATGATTTACTTTTTAAGAAGAAGAAGAGATAATTATTGGCGTCTTTAGTCTTTCTTTTAGGCCCCATGTGTTTCTTTCATTTAGCAAAGTCGTAAATAACGTACATCTGTTATGCTTTTTAACACGCTTTTATAAGTTTCACTTGCATGTAACGGAATCTTAGAACTCGATTTTTACCTACTTAATAAGATCGGATTCATTCGAAATTTCGCACACTTATCAAGGACCGATGACAATACAATAATTTCATAATTTTGTTCCATCGTCCTTTTCAGGATCGTCAGGAATAAGGATAATCAGATTTGGCAAAAATTCCGTATATTTTTTCCAGATTTGGCGACTTATTGCACATGTACATTTTCAAATTTGGCGACTAATTCCATATACCTTTTTCAGATTTGGCGACTAATTTCATACATCATTTCCAGATTTTGCAACTAAAAGAATAAGGTGTAACCCTAAGGCGAATGTTTTGAATTTAAAGCTAATTATATATGCGAGTATAAAATACACTTGCGGTTAATAGAAGTAAGACAAACAAAAAAAGTGTTCTGTATCTGAGAAAGTGGAGGGTGGGTGTGTGTTAGCAATTTTTTACCGTAATGTAAACATTTTTCTGAAAATGAAAATAAAAAATAAAGGCTCGTGCATGTGGGGGAAAAATAATTTGCGTTCTAAACGCTAAATATTTTTTATTTTTATAAAGCAATACGTTTAGAAATGATGATACGAATTAACATGAAAGGAACACGTTTAAAAGGTGAAAAAAAACGATTGACATTTAATATTACCATGTTTTTATTAAATCGCTTTCTTTAATGTCTGTCCGGGTGGAATTTTGTAATTGATTTTAAACTGTGTGACTTTCCGAGGAGCTAGAGACTTGAAATTTAGACCATAGCTCGGACGTGGATGACAATGCATGAAAATGTGAAAAAAGAAAACAAAATGCAAAAAGCAGGAATTTTATAATTTTTAGTCCGTAAAAACACATGGTACATTAACATTTTTTTTAATTCGAACTTTTTCTTCTTTACACACTTTTATTTGTTTGACCTGTTCAAAAGAGACGGAATCTAATATAAGGATACGGGACTCATCCGAGGACTCGTAAACGCAGAGAATAAATACACTTCAGACCCGTTAATTAATATCCATTGAAGAGCAAGACTAATTTTACAGCCACGTAATTCCAGCTTCAAATATCAAACCCAAGGATAAATTCAACAATGAATAAATGATAGTTTAAAAAACTAAAAAACACGCTTTTATTGTAGCTCGAACTAAAAAATGAAAAATAAATTATAGTTTGAAAAAAACACGCTTTTATACTGAATCGAACTAAAAAGTAAAAAAATAATTTTTAATAAAGAATAAAATGTGATTAACGAGAAAATGAATGTCATTGGGGTAAAAGCGTGGGGTGTTCTATAAATGTATCAATTGTTGTAATTTATAACTTCTATTCTGAAAAGCTGAATTAGTGTAAAAATGTAGTACAAAGTACCCCACGCTTTTACCAGAATGACATTCATTTTCTCGTTAATCATTTTATTCTTTATTAAGAATTATTTTTTTACTTTTTAATTCAATTCAGTATAAAAGCGTGTTTTTTAGTTTTTTTCAAACAATAATTTATTTCAAGTAAAATAGTATTACGATGCTTGGAAAAGCATAGAGAGCATTTTAAATGAGAGCATTTGATGATAGATTTATGAGTATTCAATCAAATGAAGTATAATGCGAAGAAAGCATAATGGAATGTATCAGTTTTTTTATTTCATTTTCATGAAATAATTTTTGCTTCATACAAAGAATTCTCCTTATTAAAAGTTGCAGTTTTTGCACTAGAATCTTATCGAACTTAGGTCAAGTTCATCCCAGGATTCAGAAACGAAGAACCAGGTAAGTGATACCTTTTTTCTTTCGTAAGAATTTTAAATCTAAAATTATTTTGCAGTGATCGTGTCTTTCTGGGTGTTCGTTTTTATTCAAGTTCCCAGGTTATCTATCGTTAGAGATTTCCAGTTTTAATAAATATTATAAATACTCTCTAATGTTATACATTATTTACTTCGTTTACTCAGACTCCGGTTGATTTTGCATTCAGAAAAAGTTTAATGATAAATATTTTTACGTGATGTATAAAGGTACATTATGTTATGGTTTGGCAATCCTTTGTATATATATATATACATATACACTTGCTGGAAAAGAATGTTCTTAAGGACGAATGAGAGAAGATAAGCTCTGAAGAAACCACTAGACTTAATAATTCAATGCCGAAACGTCTTCAGGAAGTTTTCAACACACGGGTTATCCAACCAGCTGCTAAATAGATCATTATCCTTTTTTAATAATTTTTATATTTACTATTAAAACAGTGAACGCAGACTTTTTCTTCTTGATTTTTGTTGGTACCGCTACAAACCTGTCCTTATTTTCAAAGCTATGAAAGTAAACTGAGTTCACCTTTGTTTTTCTCAATACTTGGAATAAACTAAATAAAATAAAATTTTAAAATTCTGGTTTTTAAGTTTTTTTTTGTCGTTTAAGTAAACAGTACTAGGTGAAGCAGACTTTTCTAGCAAGTATATATTTCTAAGATCCGGCTTGGGGCCCAAGACCTGACCTTGCGGGGGGGTCCAATTATTTTCCGTTACGCTACTGTTTCCTGTTGTTTAGTTTCGAGATGATTTCGCAGATCTCTTGCGGGGAGGTGAGAGGTGGAGTGACTGTGACGTAGTTGTTCCGAAAATTCCGGACTGTCCTATCCACTTCGTCGATATGGTCGTCGTCTTAGGGAGTTCTATTTTCGGTAAAGGATTCTTCCAGGGTGTCAGCGAAGATTGGCTTTTAATTGAGTCCCATGCACCAGGCCTCGGTACCCGAGAAGGGCGGGGGTATGCATTGTTCTTTTTCCCTTTGTCGGAGATAAACTTATGAAGTAGGTCTAAATCAAAGTTCGCATCCCTCTCTAAGGAGTTCCACACATGCTCCTTCGTCTTCTTGAGTTCAGCCCGGATAGATCTTTGTAGCCGGTCGATTACCGTCTTGAGGGGTGGGTACTGGGTCCTTTGATAGAGTTTACGTAAGCGGTTTTTTTCTTGGATCTTCAGCCTGGTTGCATATGGGACTTTCTACATTTCCTGGAGGATTGACTTAAATTTACTTGCTAGGTTGATGGCTGTGTGGATATGGCTATTGAAGTTGAATATGCTCTATGTCTTCGTTGTTATGGATTGGGGGGTTTCCGGGAATCGTGTCTGCTATTATGTCTTGAAACTTGCACCCGTTTGTTAATGTTTTGCAGTTTTGCCTGAATGGATTGAAGTGTCGGTGGAGACGACGAAGTGGATGGGATTGTGATCACTGGACAGGTCCGGGAAGGCTTCCGCCGTGATGCTGTTAAGCCCGTAGGAGAGACCAAAGTCTATTGTTGAGGGTCTGCCGTTGGAGGGAACTCTAGTGGGGCCATTTGAGGCCGTGAGTAAAAATTCATTGGACCGGATGAACTTGGTGATTGCAATGCCAGCAGCATTGTTTCTACTGGTTGGGCTCCAGGAGGCGTGTTTTGCGTTGAAGTCCCCCACAATTAGGCATCGGCTTCTATTACGAAAGACTTTTAACAGGTTCGGAATGAGGTTTCTGCCTGGTAGGGATGGAGAATTGTAGACAGAGCAGATCGTTAAGTTGTTTGGACGGCCTTCAACGACTATTGCAGTAATTTAAATAGTGTTGGTGTGGATATGGATACTATGGTGACTGATTGAGTTCTTGAAGAGGACGGCAGTTCCTCCACCACGATGGGTCATCCTGTTGTTTCTGTGGGTGGTATAGTTGGCTATATTGAGTTCAAGGCAGGAGCGGTGATTGGTCTCTTGCAGTGTAATAATGTCCGGATTATGGTCTTGTATGTAGGTTTCGAGTTCATCCTTCTTCCTTACAATACCATAAGCGTTCCAGCTGACGATCCTGAGAATATTTCCCCCGAATGTTCGTCTGGATCATAGCGCAATGTCGAGTTGGAGGAGGGCGGCGACTTCCATGGTACAGTCAGCAAGTGGTTTTTGGACTTTGCGATTTGAATGACTTGGCGGAGGTCTTGGAATAGTTCAGCGACTTTGGGGTCTCTCATTTGTTGTATTGTTTCAGAGAAGCTTGATGCTTGGGTGGCAGGTGGCGTGGGATTGGTGTTATCTGCGTTTGGTGGAATGGGTGGGTTTCTTGCTTGCGGTGTGGGTGCTGGTTTAGGAGGTGGGGGGGAGCTGGATTTGCTTGGAGGGCGACAGGTCTCTGGATCAGGACTGTAGGAGCGGGGCTTGCTTCATAGCTTCGGCCTTGGCCGTGGCTGCATCTCACATCTCTTTTCGTTTTTGGGCTCTTTCCTCCCAGAAGTTGACCTTAGGGGGCGGTGGCGGCTTGTTTAGTGGGTTGCGCGGGCATCCTATGTAGCTTGCCGGATGGTTACCCTGACAATTACAGCAGGTGGCTTCTGTGTCCCGTGTTTTCGAGCAACCCCTTGTGAGATAATTTTCCGCATTTCACGCACTTGGGGTTTTGCGTGCAGTACCTGGAAGAGTGAAAGAAGCCCTGACATCTGAAACATTGGGCTGGACCAGTCTTGGGGCGTAGGGGCTCAACTTCGATCTTTAAGTAGAATAGCTCTGTCAGGTTGAAGATGTTTCGGTTATCCTCAGTCCTGGGGAGAGTCACGAGGAACAACGGCATTGGCATTCCAGTTTTTCTGTTTGTCATAATATGACATACGCTGACAGTGATGCCGAGAAGTAGCAGGTCGTCTGTTATGTCCTGAGGTGGAGTGTCTGAGGGCATGCCTCCAACTACTGCTTTCAGATTTTTCTACTCGTCTAGTTGGTACGTGAAAGACTTCATCTTGTTTTGTGCAATAAAACTCTTGACTTAATGATATACAACTCTAAGACTTTTTCCTATCACTCTTCGTTTCATATTCTGCCTCGTAAGGTCTTGCAGCGTTTTCAGAAGCTCAGCTAACTTCTGGACATTGTCGAACGTTATCGGGGGGGGGGGCTACATGCTGGACTTCAGCATTAACTGCGGTGCCATCCTCGTTTTCGTTATCTGGGCTGTTGTTCTCCCGGTTTTCATCATCCAGTTGACTCTGGGGAAGATCCAATTGACTATTTATTAGTCGTATCCAATTCAAAAGGTTTGAATTTTTTCGATGAAGTGTCCTTGGGTGGGGTGGGGCTCCTTCCTTTCTTCCGTCCTCTTACTAGAGTGAAGGGTCTTTCTTCCTTGCGCGGGAATTTGCCACTGTTTGACTGCATACTCCAATTTTTGTTGATATCTTAGAAAAAATCATTTCTACTATCCATTTCATCCTTGAAGAGTTTACGGTAGATCACGTGTCCTTCGGTGATCAATGCATAAATTTCATTGCTGTAAGCCTCCTTGCTTTGCTCGTCGTCAAAGTGGTAGCGCTCTACGTTCTTTAAAATGTCCTTCATATCGATGCAAACGACGGTGTAGACAACGGTACGTAAAGTAGTTCTGAGATGGTCGACGGATGGCGGGGAAGGCTGAGGGGTTAGGTGGTCTTTCATCCAATTCCAGGTTCATCTCGTTATCAGAATCTGACTCCGAGGATTCCATTGTTCAGTCGGGAGGTGAGGCTGGGTGGGGGAAACCCCTTCCAATTCTAAAGCAGTAGCGGAGAGTTCTTAGAAATAAGTTCCAATGAGAGAAATCTCGTCGGTCATTGTCGCAGGCGAACGGGTTCGCGGGAGAAAATGCAGATTTCGGTAGACTGGTTCGGTAGAAAGAGAGAATCAAGCGATGTTGAAGCAGAGGAATACAGAAAACTTTGAGGTTTGAGGCCCCGGGCAACCCTCGGTCTGAGGGTGTAAATTAGATACAAAGCGGGCAACAGCGCGCAGCGCTTTTACCAAGATGGGCGAAAAAGATCAATCCGTGTCAGAGATACAAAACGAATCAAGAGGTCCCTGGCGTAGGGGGCGGAGGAAGTGGCTCCCAAGCGATTGCGACCCGCGAAGCGCAGAACGAACTGGGGAGAGAAAATGGAGGGAAGCGCAAGGAAGGAAAGCCGGTGGATTGCGTCAGCAATCAAAGGAACGAGGGGTGGTCAGGTGAGGCGGTCAGGCTGAGTCTAAATCATCTATCCTGGGGTTCCCGGGTGTGTTGTGGAAAATCATTTCTTGAAATTTAATCCAGCTTGTAGATTTTAAAGTATGAAGTATTGATGGAAGCACGTTAGAAGTTACTAAGTCAAAAATAACTGGATAATGATCACTGCTAAGTTCATAAATTGTAAATACATCAAAGTGGGCCAAATTAACTGCAAAGCCGATGTCCAAAATACTGTTTGTGTGGTAGGTGTTGAAATGAGTAGGAGTGTCGGGGGCGATAATATCCAGTGCAGACCCAACGGCCCAATTACAAAGAATATTACCATTTGTGTTTGCTCTGCCTGGGTTCAGACTCGGATGTTTCGCATTAAAACCACCAAACAGGAATGTTTTGTTGCTGTATGAGAGAATTTTTTGCATCGAGTTCCGTTGTATTAATGGAGCTCGATTAATGTAAATGCACTCCACAGTAATTCTACTGTTGTTTCCTAATTGAATGATAACCTATGTATTTTCAAAGGTATTTGTAACATTTAGAATGGCGTGGTGTTTGATAGAATTTTCGGCAAAGAGGGCCGTCCCTCCAACTCTATGTGTGAGTTGATCACTTCTGTGACAAGTGTAGTTTGGAATGCTAACTCGGTCCGATGGACGAAGATGGGTTTCTTGTATACCGATAATATATATATATATATATATATATATATATATATATATATATATATATATATATATATATCGGGATCATAACCAACAATGCATTCTTTTAAATCTTCTAAATTATTCCTTAAACTATTAGCATTCCAGCTGAAAAACATGAGAGAATTACTATTAGCATTACTATTGAATGTTATCTAGAGTTTAGTTTGGAGTATGGACAGTATTTGTCCCCACTGCTGCCTCATCTGGGCCATTTGTGACATGACTTTCTTGGCATCCAGTGACTCATTTTTCGTGTTCTTTTTAACTGCAGCGGAGTACAGTTGAGGCGGTGTGGAGTTTTGTTTGAGCGTCGCCGCTCGCTCTTGCCAGACGTTTTTCATTGGTTGTTCCTTGTGTGGTTTTATGTTGATGGGGTTCCTAGGGCATCCTGAGAAATTTGCAGGGTGCGGCTCCTGCAGTTTGCACACTTAACTGGGAATTTGGCTGACTTGGTGCATTCGGAAGTGAGATGGCCACCTGAACATTTAAAGCCCTTCGGTGCCCTTTGGCAAAACCGAGAGTGATGAAAAACCTCCTGACAGCGGTAACACTGAGGAGGCATGGAGAATTGATTGAGAGGTTCGACCTTAACCTGAAAAATCCAACAGTTTTAATGTTGATGATGCATTGATTTTCAGGACATCTGGGGAGGGTTACCATTAAAAGTGGCCTGTCTGTATTGGTTTTCCTGTTTCTCACCAAGGAAATGTGTGTGGGCTTCAAACCACAACTGCGTATTTCTGACATGAGGTCTGTTTGGTCGTAATCTGTGGGTAACCCTCTGATCATTACCTTCGATTGCCTATTGTGGGCCATCTCAAATGTGTGAGACTGCAATTTTTTGTCCGAGATGAATTTTTGTATTTTTCTGTGTTCTTCAACACAAACTGGAAATACTCGGATTTTCCCGTTTTCAAAACGCCCTTCGAGTGGTGTACCTAAGTACTTCCCTAACTGGGCGAGGAGCTCGGTCGCATTGTGCTTGGCATCCATAACAATGAGCGCAATGCGTTTTTTCCTAGTGACGAGAGTAAACTCCTCGTCCGAATCTCTATCATCATTGCCGCAGCTAACAGCTAAGGCAGCACATCCTAGATATACACAAGACCTCGCTACTGATTTGTGACGTCACTACTAGTAGGGAGACTCATCCATCGCCTACGGAACTTTTCAGATGTATTTTTAAATACTTTTTGTTTTTTAACCCAACATACATACAGGGAATTTTAAAAAAATTAATTGATCATTAAATTCTATTTCATGTACATAAAACATAAGAGTAAATATTAGTTTACTTATTTAAATAATAATTGCAAGTATGTAATTATCGATGTATTTACTACGAACAAGCATTACGATGAACATAAACACATTTAATAACATTGTAGCAAATCATAAGAACCTTTTGTATTTGTATTTTTTTTTTACAAAACGGTGCTTATTTCTTAGCTTTAAAATTTATTTTCAACATTTTATTCACAATAGTTACTAAAAGGGGGGGGGGATTAGAAATAGTTTTTAACACAAAAAAAAAGACAAATTAAAAAACATTAACTTTATTGGTTTCAAATACAATCATTCATAAAAATATAATTCATAAAGAATTATAAAATAAATTTCAAATATATTTTTGAAACAAATCTATACCAATATAATTATAGATATACACAGGAAAATAAATACATAAATAAAAATAGATTGCACAATTTATTTAGCTGTTTGTCAGTTACTTTTCTGCCAAAAGTAATTATTCAGCTCTGCATTGTTACAAATGTGAATTAAATATAATGTAAAACTTTATTGGTATCATGCACAGTATTAAACAAAAATTCACTCTCTGCAATAGCACAACATTAAAAATAACCAAAAAAATAAACTTCCTACAAATAACAATATAACAAGTTATCGTAAAATAAGTTAAAAATATTTTTAAAATATATTATATAAATCATACATATATATAAAAGCATAGATATATACCTAAATGAATAAATATATATACAGAGAGAGAGAGAGAGAGAGAAATAATGCATACATAAAAATATATCTAACTTATTACATACATAAAAATAATGCAATTTATTTAGCTAATAAAGTATGTATTTTTCTTTTCTTTGTTTCAACTTTTTAATATCCTTTTTCCCTACAGTAGTTATGCAATAATGCCATTTGTAGAAGTGTGGATAGTATGCTTTAAAACTAGCTCAGAAGCCTGATCATTGTTTTACAAGGTTCATCATATAAAAAAAATCATTTGAATTTATCAAGCTAATCGATATTTCTGAGGCAATTTGACGTTGATTATTTTGTTTGAGGAGCATATTTTCATAATCATTAGAACGAAGTTTCTGAACTATTATATAGTTATAGAGTACCGCTGTAACGACAACTGGGGAAGGGCACAATAAACTTCCTCTGTCTAAGTTATGCATTAAATCATAGTAAGAATTTAGTTCAAAAGTTTTATTAAGAACAAGTGATTTGAAACAAGAGTCGCATTTTAATTTTTTAAGTGCAGCTCTAGCACAAACACCAGCTAAATATGTTAAGACAGGTAGATATGGCTGAGCATCACGAAAATCTTTTTCAGATAGTGTAAGATTAAAATTAGGCGAAACTGATGGCTCTAAAGGATTTTTATTACAGGAATTTTCCAAATTAATGGCCATAAGCATTTGAAACCAAAGTTAGAGGTAAAAAATTTTGCATTCTTAGTTTAGCTTCTACTTCATAAAGTTGGAATTGATATTAAATATTGAGAACCTGAAAGTGTCCTATATTTCCCAAAACGACTTTCTGACGCATCTGTTTGAATTTTTCCAAGAAGAAAATACTGAAATTTTAATTCTTTAATGCAATATTTTAACATTTCGAGTAAAGCGTATGTGGTATGAGTAAAAGCAAGATGTGTTTCTTTAGTAAGGGGGCCAGTAGTACACAATTTTTTTTCTTCCACGAGTCTAACCATGACAAAATTTTACGCAAGAATTGACATGCTTTGTTGTCTGGAGATAAAGTAATTGGTTGCTGATAAGTATCAAGCAAATGTTATCCCTTTAAAGGTGTTTTAACACTAACAATTTTCCACCATGTACAAATTAAAGAAATAAAAATTGATGTTGTTTCATAACTAATTAGTTTATGTTGCTCTCCTAATAGTTGAAGCCCCTGAATAATACAGTTATTAAATATCTTAAGCACAAGTTTCACATTTTGTTTTTCAAGATTTGTAGGACATAAAGCCTTCAAAATTAAACCATAAGCAAACTTTACTAAATTATTACTTTCTATGTCATATAGTCGTTTAAGTGTAGAGAAATTTGCTTCTAATAATGGAAACTTATTATGATCTTCGAAATCTGGAAAATAAAAACATTGACCTGCATTTTTTTGATTAATCCAATTGTTACGAATACATTTAAAAATGTGTACTGAATCAATAACAAAAAATAAAGGATTGGAAGGATCAGAAGGATGTGGATATACAATGCTCAATTTGGGAGATACAGAAAAGATGGACATTGCTTTTTGATTTATAAAATTGTCAGAAACTACACCTATAACTTTGAATCCTTACCATCAAGTTCTACGATAGTTTTTTTAACAACAGCAAACAATTTTTCTCCGTCGATTTTTTTCACCGGCATTATATAAACTACTTCTTTAAGAGGAGAAAGAAGAATTTGAATCATGAACACATATGCTGAAGTAGCAGCTTGTTCACTGTTATATGCCATCCCAAGAATATTACCCCCTTTAAAATCTAAATATGGTTTTAAATAGACTTCGTCAAGCTTCAGTATGACAGTTTTGAGGATGTTTACTTTTTTTTTTCATGTATGCTAGAAAGTTTTCATTTGATTGTTCTGTTTGAGGATTAGTTTTTAAAGATGAACAAAGTTTGTGCGAAGTTCTAGGATGGGGGATATTGAGATATCCTGAATTTCTTAAAAAATTATAGGCATGAGGAGATATGGATTGTAATATTCAAAAAAATCCCATCATTTCAGAGGAATATCTAAAAGAAAACTTGTTACAGGTTAAAAATTTGAGCTGGTCAATTAAGAAATGGAGTACAATTTTTTTGTCATCATCTAAATCTGAAAACATACTTTCTAAAAGATTAACAATAAAACCAAATGTTGTAGGAAAATCATGGGAGCTTTTCATTTATACTCTGAGAACCAGTTCATGTACTATTTTATTTATAATAACATTATTAACTTTTACAGGAAATTTGTACTTACCAAGTTGACCTATCTTTGTTTGACCTATGTGTACTTGTTGTGTCCCAGTCCTATCTCGGACTCAGTTCACATTGCCCGACACGCCTGGTGTGGAAGGAAACATATTATCACCAACGAAAGCCATAATTACAAATATTTATTAACAACACACAAATACAATTAACAAGTTACACTTTAAGTAGAAACCCTGGAGTGATTATTCAATTCCCTAGATTAATCCTGATACACAACTCTAACATTCAATTCTAACCTTTAAATCTAATATTCCCACTAAATAATCTCAACTATCAGAATTGACAAAGGAGAAGAACGCTTACTAACTTCAGGTCGATACTAACTATAATCCCTTTGATTATTTCAATGATTAACGATATCAATTACTATCTAATACGAGCTAAGCTCGCTGGAGAGATCCGTGGTTGATACTTACGACCAAGTTTGGCAATTCCTTCTCCTTCTGCTTTCTTACTAAATCTAGACTTTATATAGTCGAATTCATTAGCATATCACTATCTCGTGTTTTTCCCGAGGAGGCTGTGAAATAGAATAATTGCTAGCCCCAAAGTTACCCAAGAGGGTTAATAGAAGATTGACGCGGATAGACCCGTCACATACTGACAAATCTAATTCTTTATTTATAATCACTGGTGCTTTAAAAAATAACAGGAGATACCGTTGTGTCTAGCATCATATTATTACTAGATCTTTTTTACAAACAACAGTCCATATGTCCTGATGCTTCTCTGCATTTAAACACTCGACTAATTCTGGAAGCGATGTAAATGATTTACTTTTTTCGAATTCTTCTTTGGAAATAATGCTTTCTTGGATTGAGCGTTGTAGGTGTTCATTTTCTAATCTTTGCAGTCTCTGCTCAGGAGATTCTCTGATGTTATTCGAAGAGTTTGAAATATATTTGGGGAAAGTTGGGAAAATCGTCGGGAATGCAAAACTTTGTAGTCTAGAACGCTGCAAGGCTACACATATCTTCTCCCCAGTTTTTTCGTCATAAGCTTCTGTGTTTCTTCGTATTGCATCATCAGCAAAGTGTAGTTCACAAACCTAAAATTATATATATATATATATCCTAATAATATTATAAATGTGAATGTAAGTTTGTCTGTTTGTTACGCTTTCACGCCTAAACCATAAAACCGATTTTAAAAATTCTTTCACCAATGGAAAGCTACATTATCAGGGAGTAACATAGAGTATATTTTACTCCCGTATTCTTACGGGAACGGAAACTATATGGGTGAACATCAAATTGAACGCCAAGCTGAATGCCAAATTGAACTAATAAAGTCGTTGTTTTGGTTAGTGGTGACCGATGCTTTCTCCACGAGACATAGTGTTACGCGCACATGATAATACACTGACACGTGCCATACATTTTTTTATGATAGTTAGCTCACTGTTCAATTAAGTAGGGCATCAGCTGTTTCGAAAGCAATTTTAAAAATAATAAATGAAAGCTTCATAAACAAAAAGCAATTCAAGAAACAAAAAATTGATAAGTTTTACGGTTAGTTTTAATCCTATTTTTTCTATATTTATTTACATTTTTCGGTCATAAGTAATAGTTATCCTAATCCTTATAATATTATAAATGCAAACGTGCGTTTGTTTGTTTGTTACGCTTTCACGCCTAAACCACTAAACCGATTTTTAAAATTCTCTCACCAATGGAAAGCTACATTATCAGAGAGTAACATAGGATATATTTTATTCCCGTATTCCTACGGGAACGGGAACTACGGTGGTAAAACCATGGGGCGCTGATAAACCCCTCTAAGTTGGAGCAAGATTATATATTTTGTCAATACCGGAAATTTTAAGAAAAATTTTCTTACATTTGTAACAAATAACTGAAACAGTGTAATTTAGCATCTTTACTAAAAGCAAAGGTTGAACTGTCGAATCGGCAACTTATTCCACCAAGTGATTTTTTACCAAATCAATAAATGCGCGAAATTTGGTAACCCCAGTGATTTTGTATCAGTGAGGGAGAAGTTGGATCGCGGCGTAAAAACGCGCTAAGTTGCTGATTTTTAAAAATTTTGCGGCCCAGTGGCCGATTCGATAATTTCACAATTTTTATTCAATGTTTTCTTATTAAATGTCGAAATTTTTTCGTTGCATTTATTAAGTGTAAACTCATACTGAGAAATATCACCAAGTTGGAAAAAATTATCTATTCCGACAATCCAGAAATTTTAATACAAATTTGCTCACATTTTTTAAAGTTTTGAAAATTGAGTGATATTGAAAGCTCTATGTTAAAGGAGCTCTGAAAGCTCTTATATTAAAAGACAGTTACATTATATATATATATAAAATTTTTGATTTATCGAATTCTTAATACTTGGAATTTATTATTTTTTTTAAAAAAATAATTCACTTATAAGGCTATGTTTTGCACGAAATTTTTCACTTCTATTGATCCTAGATATTTTATGTGAAGATAAACTAGATATTACTACGGAGTAATCCATGCAATGTCAATCGCCGAATAAAATTAGGGAACTTTACGCAACACTTATTCATGCGGTTTTTCTAATCATCAAACCCTTTGGAATAAGTACAAAGAGTACATGGTGGAATATATATTTTGCGACGACTGCAGCGAGTACATGCAGATTTGACTTTCAATGAACACATCTACAAGGAAATGCTAATAATAATTTAAAATAAGGTTTTCATATTGATTGGGAAAAAGCAACATGATTTTGGAATGATTAGTCCACGACGAATCAATGGAAATGATTTTTATAATGAAATTGCTCGAGAATTAGACTACGATTTTATAGAATTACAACATCAAGCAACAGAATTAATCAATCTATTAACTTCAGAACTAAGTCACGTTTTCCATCAAGTGTTATGTAAAATGGAATCCGGCAGTGGTGAACTCCTTTTACTCGACGCCCCTGGAGGAACAGGAAAAACCTTTTTGCTAAACTTATTATTAATGACCATCAGAAAACCCCAGAAGATAGCAGTTGCTATGGCTTCTTCGGGTATTGCCGTGACTTTACTGACCAACGATCGTACTGCACACATTCCGTTTTAAAATTATCGCTTAATCTTGCATTTGAAGATTCACTCATCTGAATTTCAGAAAAAATAGCTCTCAAGGCAGGATGCTTTCACAATGTAAGCTTTTAGTGTGGGATGAAAGTACGATGTCTCACAAGAAAGCTATAGAAGCGTTAAATCGGACTTTTCAGTATTTAAGAGATCATACATATATTATGGGAGGAATGATAGTGTTACTGGCTGGTCATTTCCGACAAACTCTCAAAGTAATCCAGAGGCATACACCGGCAAATGAAATCTGAGCCTGTATTAAATTATCAAGCTTATAGGCGAAAGCTGAAAAAATTCGTCTAAAAACGAATATGAGAGTGAATCTTCATAATGACGTAGATTTGCGACATTATTCAAAGAAGCTATTGAAAATCGATGATGGATGTTTGGACGCAGATATGCTGAAGCTTATATTTTACTTTCTAGAGAATTTTGTAATTAAGTAGAAAATGATGTAGATCTTATTGCTCAAGTTTACCCAGGCTTGCAACAAAATTTAAATTGTGATCAGTGGTTGTGCGCAAGATCAATATTGGTGCCTAAAAATGACATTGTCAATAAAATCAACACTGAAATTTTAGACGTGTGGGGGAAATGAAGGAATATTTATTAATGGATATATACAGAACACAAAGTACTTCATATCCCACGGAGTTCATAAATTCGCGCTTGAACTTTCGGGTGTACCCTCACATAAACTTCAACTAAAAATAAATGTACCAGTTATGTTTATGCAAAATCTCGATACTCCTCGACTATGTCATGGAACGAGACTTCGGATCACAAAATTGATGCAGAATATACTATTTTAACAGGTGTCGGGAAAGGGGAAAGTGTTATCATATCTCGAACTCCAATTATCCCCACAGACCTACCGTTTCAATTCAAACGAGTTCAATTTCCAAACAACCTCAGTTTTGCTGTTACTATTAAAAAAGCGCAAGAGCAAACATTGCAGGTAGCAGGGGTTCATTCGGAAAAGCCATGCTTTTTTCTTATGGCCAACTATATGTATCCAATTCGCGTGTCTCCAATGCCCGAAATCTTCACATATTTGCACCTGAGGGGAGAACATATAATACAATATATAGAAGTATCTTAGAACAATATTCTGTTTTGAGCTTTTTTAAAGAGGAATTATTTATTAAATGCTGATACTTTCAACTTTTTAAATTATTAATGACTTAAATTATTGTGATAATTTTTGTTGTTAATTATTATAATAAAGTATGTTTTCACAATTTTTTAAACTAAGCTCAATTTTATAATATTTAAATTTCAACGGACCCAGTAAAGCAAAAAGAAATACACTATATCATATTTTATTTACTTTCTTATGATTATGACTTTGAGAGCTATTTAAAGACATCAACGTGAGTGGAGCCACGGGTAAAAGCTAGTATATATATATATTGTTTTGCATTGACAGAAAAAATTGTTAGAATTAACAAAAATTTCTCTGGTAATTTTATTTTTTGTTATTTTGAATGGAACTGCCATGGTGGTTATTGCCGTGGGTCTATGCTGGTGCGATAATGTTCTGTTACAGGTAGTGCTGTGGAGTGCACCGATATTTGCTCCTGATGAAGGCTGCGTTAAATGAGAGCTGGAAAAATGCTGGCACGCAGGTGCTGGTTGGAATTGGAGAGACTGCTGAAGTGGTAGAGTGTCTCTGCGTTGGTGTCACTCTTCTTTCGGGATTCCAGAGTCTCTTTAAAGGTGGAATACGTCCCGCCTCCGAAAGTGACACGTGATGTATATTCACTTCTGTTTGGACGTATTTTGTGAAATCATTCTTCTATTGGTCCAAAGTCCCCCTACGCGCGGTGTACTTTGAAACCGGCGGCTAGCGTGGGAACTCGTTAGCATCTTACTGTTGGCTAGATCAAGGAAGGTAAGAGGTTGACTTCCCTTAGGACATCAGCCCCGGGGTGTCCACCCTGGGAAACTTTCCCACGAGAAACTTCTTGACCGTCGAGACGTCACTCATTCCCGACGGGAAATGGGTCTTTGATGGACACCACCACAGAACTTTTATTGGAAATACTGAAAAAATTTTGATACAACAACAACAAAAAATTTTTGACAACGCTTATATGCAAAATTCGAACAATTTTTTTCTCTCTTTGATTCAAGGAAATTTTTGTTTATTTTGCCAGCAAATGGTTGTCATCAAAGCAAACTTGATACGATGAAATCCTTCTTGTCGGGACACCACATAGTCTATATTAATGCAAACAATTCTAGAAAAGAAACTGTTAGTGTTGTCGTCAAGGTACTCACTCAAGAAATTGGTACTCACTACCTCTAAATGTGTTGTCTTCTCCGACATTTGCTGACGTAGCAATCATACTTCAAGTTAACGTAGTGAGGTTAACGTTGAGTCATGTTTATTTGTTTTTAGCTTTATTTTTTCTTACTTTTAAAGTCATCCTAATAGTTCAGAAATCAGATAGCTTTTCTTTGTAGTGAATGTGTTATGCATTTTGTATCTCACATCATATTAATATACAAAATAATCAATAAAAGGTTTCTTATGTCCATATTTACATTGACTATAAGCTCTGTATCATATAATGGGCTTTCTTTTGCTAGCACACAATAAATACTTAAGGTACTGTCGTTCATTCTGTGAAAAAATATTTAGAAAAGGACACAAAAATATTTGTTTGCATAGCAAAAACACTACACAGTTTTTGTCTCATTAACAAAACTTGATTGGGCTCATTTTTAAACACATAAATTTTTTTAGGGCTACAAAATATTTATTTGATAAACAATACGCTTTTCTCATTATAAATAAATAAAAACGAATTGCCAATGTAATTACCATGTTAAGAAACTCACATGAAGAAAAAGAAATGATTACATTTTCAAATGTCTTATCAAACAACCTATTAAAGTTATAAGTAGACTTTTAAAATTAAGATATTATTACCGTTTCCATAAATAGAATAAAATTAAATAACTTACCTTTAAATACTTTGATGGAGCAAAATCTTTTCTTGATATAGCATGGATCCATTTTTTCGAAGGGAGTCCTCTTTTGGGAATCCGAACATTTGCAATTTTTCAGTATCTTTATAATTGCTATTGCAATTCGATACAGCGCATGTGTAGACCATTTTGTGAACTTATTCAGAATAGTTAAAAAGAAATTGAAAATCTACAATAAAAATGTGAAAAAGCAGGTAACCGCACAGACACAAGCACCAAAATGGCGTAGGCGAGTATATAAACTGATCTAACTTGAATTCAAGCGGGTTTTCTATCCCTACTATGTGTGACGTCACGAGCCTATCACATTTGAGTCACCAGGCCTTGTGTATATCTAGGAGGTATGGCTGAGGCCGGGTTACCGTCGGTAACAACCGGAGCAGGAGCAGGTGTTTTCTGTTCCGAGCTCTCATCGGCAGAGGAATCTCCTTCCTCCATTGAAACATTTTCTTCGAGGGCAGGCAGAGGGGTGTTGTCAGTGTCCGTGCGTGCTTTCTTACCGATGGCGTCTTTTTGAGGTAAAACGGGTTTGAGCTTTGGTTTCTTCTGCTTCGGCTGCGAAACGGGAATAGCGGCCGCGGGGAGCTTGTTGAGTCGCTCAAACTCACTAAAACGACTTTTAACTCCTTGTTTTGGAGACGAGTAGACTTTCTTGAGCCTTCAAGTGCTGTCCATTGGATGACGTTTATACTGATTCGCTACTGAAATTAGATATACGCGGGCCTCAGCGCGCAGCGCTTTTGCCCAAGGTGGGCGAAACAGATATACCATGGAGGAAAAATAAACAAATCAAGTGACCCCCGGCGCGGGGGGCGTAGGACATGGCTCCCAAGCGGAGGCGACAGGTGGTGAGAGGGGGTGTTCCCCTCTCACCACCTGTCAGGATGCAGCGGGAAGCTAGTGTGTGTTGTTTACAGGTGTATGAATGAGTTGATTGTTGTGTTAGGTTGGGCGGAGCGGAGCGGATTTCTCCACTTCGTGCTAGAGTATGCATAATTAATTTTAGGGTGAGGATACGTTAAAAGTGTTTGTGCTCCGATGATGGGGTTGTCGTGTGTTTCGATGGAAAGAAAAACATTTCTAGATAGCTTAGTGATGTAATTAGATATCGGCTCCATATGTAGATCGTTGTGTACCACATCATTTCGAACGTACCAAGGTGTGTTCGTTATGATGCGAAGCAGTTTATTTTATACTACTTGAATTTTCTTCATGTGAGTGGTGGCTGCAGCCCCCAGATGGGGGAAGCATAAGTTATTACTGGGTGCAAAATTTGCTTGTATAAGATTACTTTATTTTCTAGAGGTAGTGGTGGTACCCTCCCAATGAGAGAGGAGGCCAAATGAATTCTATTCCAGAATTTTTCTGCAAGATAGTCAATGTGTTTCTTGTAAGTTAAGCGGCTATCTAAGTGTAAGCCCAGGTACTTGACCACCGAGACCCACTGTATGTTGTCATCAAATAGCGTGATGTGGAAAGGTGGGTCAATGACCCCCCATTTCCTAAAAATAATTGCTTGTGTCTTGTCTACATTAATTGCAATTCTCCAATCGGTTAACCAAAGTTTTAGTTTTTCTAAGAAGTTTTGAACAGCTTTGAGTGTGTATTTGAGTTGGACGCCCTGTGATAACACAGCGGAGCCGTCCGCAAACAGGCAGGTACTGACAGTGGAGTGCTGTCGAAAGTCGTGCGTGTAGATGTTGTATAAATATGGAGAAAGTACAGAACCGTGAGAGACGCCTGAAAGGCAATTCCCGTGTGAGGAGTATGAGTTATTTACACGAACCCTAAAGGTTCTATTGTGAAAAAGTCATGAATGATTTTAATTAAATAGTCAGGGAACTGAAGTTTAATTAATTTGTAAGTAAGGCCATCATGTCACATCTTGTCAAATGCCCTCTTGACATCAAGGAAGACACCGACAGTGTATAATTTACTAGCGAAACCTTCATTTATTATGTTTGTGACTCATATTAATTCGTGTAGCTTTGAATGGCCCTCCCGGAAACCGTGTTGTTCCGGGGGAATGCAATCTATGGCTTTGCAGTGGGATTTAATTCTAGTTAAAAAAAAATTTTCAAAAATCTTAGCAGTGGTGTTAATTAAACTAATTGGTCGAAAGCCTTGTGTGAACTTGTGATTTTGCCCTGGCTTCGGTAGCATGATTACAGTTGCTTGCTTCTACTGTGTTGGAAAGTGATTTTTAATGAGGAATTGATTGTAGATTTTAGTTAAGTGTGTTACTACATTTAAAGTTAAATATTTAAAAGCAATATTAGGACTCTGATCGGGGCCAGAAGCTTTTCTGTTCTGCAGTTTTTTAATAATGCCTCGTACCTCAGCGGGAGAAGTGAGGGGAGGGTGTGTGTTTGTAGTGAAGTTGTCGAGGTAGGAATTTACCAAATTTTCGACTTCTTCGATCTTGTCGTCACTGTAGGGTTCAGGATTTTCCTGGAAAGTGATTTCCAAGGTGTGTTTGAAAGCCTCCGCCTTTTCGAAATCCGAATAGGCCATTCCACCCGGCCCATGAAGTGGTGGGATAGGCACAAATCTTTTAGTGATTTTCCTATGGATATTGTAGAGGGATTTATCCTCTGGATTTAAAGTTAAAAGAAAATCTTTCCATGCCTTGTTTTTATGTGCTTGGATTTCAACCCTGATCTGCCTGATGAGAACATTAACTTCTCGTTTGTATGGGGGATATTTAGTTTGATTCCATCTTTTACGAAATCTATTTTTTGCTCTGATAAGCTCTCTGATGTTTTCAGGGAGGCGAAGGTGACTGAATGGCTACTCCCTTCCATTCCCTACCTTTACCACATTAGCCGAACTCTTGTCTCGGCCAATCAGATCCCTACCTTTCACTACCTGATGTTCCTTCATCTATGCAAGATCACTTTTCCCGCGCTCTGATCTTCGCCTTTTGCTGCAACCGGATTGGCTAGGCTTGCTCCAACCACTTTCAGATTCCCTTTTCGTCTGTTTTTCGAGCTCTTAAAAGAGCTTCTTATTAATTATTTACTTTTCACCCCTTAATTAATTTTGTTCTAATTTCTGTATTATTTAATTTGTATTTTACAATTTCAATAACTTTTTTACAATGGGCATTGGTAGAAATCTTTTAAAGTCATCTCAGAATACCTGAAAGGAGATTAGAGTCCGACAGCACTAGTGTTCCAATCAATAATTCCCAACAATGAACTAAAGAACTTTTCTAGACGGTTACGGGTTCTGAGGGTTCCCTCTGAAACCCGTGTACCCAGAAAAATTTGTAAACTTCCCGAATAAGAATACAGTTGTTGATTGGTTCATGTTTTGTCGAGAAGTGTGTATGGTTGCTGTTTTGAATGAAAGTGAACCACACGGTGGTGAAGGAAAAATTGAGCGAGAGCATGTTTGGTTAAATGAAATATGGAAGAGGCAAGCCTGCGAACGGTGAATGGATATTTGGAGGAATTGAAAGAAAGTCACACAAATGTTTTTCAGAGTGGTTGCTAATCTTACGAAAGATGAACTTTTGAATGTTATTAAGGAGTGGGTAAGGTCCGTTATAATTTCGTTGGAAGGCCTAAAATTGCCTGTCACATAAAGGTTATCAGCATTTGCGGGTCAACTACAGTCTGACTTTCAAGAAACCTGAAACGGGTGCTCACACAAATTCCATCGACGGGACATGGTCGGCAATCAATAGATCCTTAAGGAATCACACGACCCATGCGGATACTCAATTCAACCTCAACCTAGCTGATACATGTGGCGACGCCGGAAAGAGCATTAATTGGCAGTGCCGGTTTATCCGTTGGGCCCGGATAAGTTGGACTTAACCAGATTTTCTGGTTATAAATTTCAAATCGACAGTGCCAAGGGGGCATGTAGAACTTCTGCGGCCAGGACCCGAAACGAGTTTAAATCGGTACTGTTCGTTGGAAGATGATGCATTTCGTTAATTTCTCTGTGCGATCGCCACATTGTAAACACGTAAGTTTCCCCAATTTTTTCCATTTTAGAGAATATCTTAAATTTCCAATGCATAACAGTTCAATTTCTGTTGTTTTTATTCATATGGTTACAGATTCATATGGTCAGACTTGAGTTTGAACATTGCGTGGATCAAAAATTTCTTCGCCAATGAGTGGGCTATAATAGGAATTTACCTTCTTTTCTTATCAGTATTATCTTTCTCATAATATATCAACAATAGATGGAAACCCAATGAGAAATAATACTTAGTAATATTTTCTATTATTTGCAAATTGTGTATTGTCGCTAAAAGCGCCAACTTGGCGAGATTTGTGCCAACGAAACATAAAAAAAAAATTTTTTTTTTTAAAAGCACCAATTTATGAAACTGTTGCTATGAGCATCAAGAAAGCCTGAAGAGAAAAGTGTAGAACTCCCTTGGCGATCGGAGTGAGTGAATATTAACGTCGCACTGATTAGCAACACAAGGGCTTTGGACGACGGTCCGCGTAATTTCGAACCATGGTCAAGTGACGCGGACAACACCTGAGCTGCCCCCCTCCTAACTACCACACCACAACAACGGGAGGACGTTTGAGCTCTCGACATATTTAACGTGCATCGCTCCCCTACACGGCAGATCTTTAGTGGTACTGGGATCGAACTCATGACACGCTAGCCATGATCCGATGCCTAGACCACTTGGCCACCCTTGGCGATCGGAATTGGTCGCCAAGCAACTTAATTTCGCGATAGATGTTCCGAAAATTTACAAAGTGGAATTTTGCAATGAAAATAAAGAAATATTAATGAGAAATATAAAAAATCGTTTATATATTCAGAGGCGGATTAAGGCAGTTGGAGGCCCCTGGCGGTAAAAGGTTTGAGGCCCATGGGCTTAAGAGTCGAAAACCTGAAATAGTGAAAAGAGTAGCTTACTTTAAATTCTCAAAATAAAATGTATTGCTATAATAAAACTCATCGGCTAAAGAAAAATCTTAACTGTATATAAAAAATTTAAAAACCTTACTTAAGAGCTTACAGTTTTTCTATACAGTTTGATTTCTCTTTTACAATCAATTATTTTTACCATATCTATTTTGTCCAATTCTGTATATAATATAGCCATGTTGTTTCAATTTGTCTTTTCTCCCATAGTACTTCTTAAATTATTTTTATCACGTTTTAAAATTAAAAAAGATCATTCACCTCAGAAATTTGATATCGGTATTGTTAAAAATATTTTCAAAATTTTTCTACATTAAGATTTCTTTTGAATCTCGATACATTTCTAGTAGGTATTTCACTGTATCTTTGTTTTCTTTTCATTTCTTGTTCCAAGGTGGCGTGGTTGGTTTGTCGCTGGCCTTTGCACTCATCAAGCTTGGAGCCCCTACCAGCGCTGGGGGCCCCCAGGTCCGACACCCTCTTAATCCGTCACTGTATAGCATTTGTAAAAAAGTTTCTTGACAACCAATCCCGGTCGCAAAACGGCCCCGTATTCTAACTATAACCATCTGTTCTTCATATAGATTTTTTTTTTGTGAAGATTTTATACGTCGTGTTTTGCGAGTGAACATCAAGACATTTTATTTTAACCGTCTCTATTCCATGAAATCACTTTGGAATCTGATTTGTAAGAGAGAGAGAGACGGACACGTGTTAAAAATCAAGAATCCGCGGCTACTGAAAAGCCAGATGACTTTTCAAGTGTATGTCTTATTGAAGAGGTATACTTGAGAATTTAAGCATGACATATAGGTAATAAAAAATAATGGTCGGAGTGCAAACTTCTGTTAAAGCCATATGTTCTTCATTCCCGAACTGGATAATAAATTTAGTACTTGAAGATGTAACGGGAAAATAAAATTTAGAAGGGGTCTAGGGTTTAATTTTAGATCTAAATTAATTATCCTTACATACATATATATTGTACACATTTGTTACAAATGCATATGATATTTCCTTTGGTTGAAAAAAAAAAGATTATTGCTTTTCTTCCTCACCAGCAAATACTATGATCTCATCATTATAGGAACATAGATCAGATTTTTTGTCACATGGCATAATTTTGCTTCTCACAATCTTCAAATATATAAATCTATTTACACCATTTATGATCCAAAAATATTTGAGGAAAAAAGATACCTTGATAGGATTTTCTCATGTTTCCTTTGGATGATTTAAAATTCATTGTTGATGCAATTTTATCTATATAAATAAATAAAACTGAAGTGTCTGTTTGTAATTTCAAATTAGCAGCTTTTTACTAAATGCATTTAAAGGTATTACGGTACTTATATCAAAAAATCAATTTTTAAAATTTTTGTCTGTCTGTCCCGGGTAATCTCGGAAACAGCTGGTGCGGTTTTAAAAATTATTTCACTAATGGAAAGCTACATTATCAGCGAGTAACATAAGGTACATTTTATCTCCATATTCCTACGGAAACGGAAACTAAGCGGGTAAAACTGTGGGACACACTTTGCTTACTCCCCACCAAGTTGGAGCAAAATTATGCATTTGGTCAATAATGGAAATTTCTCACATTTATAACACAGTGAATTGAAACAGAGTGTAATTTAGCCTCTTTACAAAAAGCAATTCTTTAAATGGTTTTTATTAAGCGTATACGTTTATTGTCAAACTCAAACTTTGAGAAATATCGCCAAGTTGGCTAAGAAGTTCTCTATTCCGACAATCCCATATATTTTAATGCAAATTTTCTACCACATTTTAAAGATGGAAACGAAATAAAGTTTTAGCGAATTGCACGCTTGATATTTAAAATTTTATAGTAATATTAATTGACAGTTTCATAAAAAGTTTTGATTTTTCGAATGTTTATCACTTTGAATTTTTTTTAAATCTAATTATACAATATACATATTTTGCACAAAATTTTTCACTTATACTGAACCTAGATATTTTACGTGGAAGTATTACTTTGAAGATATACTAGATATTACTATGGAGGAGAAGCCATACAATGTCACTCGCCGAATAAAATTAGGGAGCCTTACGCAATACTTATTTCATCTTCGGTCTTTCTAATCCTCAAACCTTTTGGAAAAAGTACAAAGACTACATGGCGGAAGATATTTTGCAGCAAATACAAGCAAATATGCCTTTCAATCAACACATCCACAACGAAACGCAATAAAGGTTTTCAAAATGGTTGGGAAGAAGCTACATAATTTTGGAATGATTATTCCTACACGTGTTGAGGGAAATGGCTTCGATAATGAAATTGCTTGAGAATTAAACTACGATTTTATAGCATTGCAACAATTAACAGAATTTATCCCTCAATTAACTCCAGAACAAAGTCACGTTTTCCATCAAGTGTAATGTAAAATGGAATCCGGCAGTGGTGAACTCCTTTTATTCGACGCCCCTGGAGGAACAGGAAAAACGTTTTTGCTAAACTTATTATTAATGACCATCAGAAAACCCCAGAAGATAGCAGTTGCTATGGCTTCTTCGGGTATTACCGTGACTTTACTGACCAACGGTCGTACTGCACACATTCCGTTTTAAAATTATCGTTTAATCTTGCATTTGAAGATTCACACATCTGAAATTTCAGAAAAAATAGCTCTCAAGGCAGGATGCTTTCACAATGTAAGCTTTTAGTGTGGGATGAAAGTACGATGTCTCACAAGAAAGCTATAGAAGCGTTAAATCGGACTTTTCAGTATTTAAGAGATCATACATATATTATGGGAGGAATGATAGTGTTACTGGCTGGTCATTTCCGACAAACTCTCAAAGTAATCCAGAGGCATACACCGGCAGATGAAATCTGAGCCTGTATTAAATTATCAAGCTTATAGGCGAAAGCTGAAAAAATTCGTCTAAAAACGAATATGAGAGTGAATCTTCATAATGACGTAGATTTGGAACATTATGCAGAGACGCAATTGAAAATCGGTTATGGATGTTTGGACGCAAATGCTGGAGGTTATATTTTACTTCCAAAGAATTTTATAATGTAGAAGAAAATGATGTAAGTCTTATTGCTCAAATTTACCCGGGCTTGCAACAAAATTTAAATTGGGATCAGTGGTTGCGCGCAAGATCAATATTGGCGCCTAACAATGACATTGTCCATAAAATCAACATTGAAAATTTAAACGACGTGCGGGGGTGGGGGGAAAATGAAGAAATATTTATCAATGAATACAATCATGGATAAAGAACAAAGTACTTCATATCCCATGGAGTTCTTAAATTCACTTGAACTTTCGGGTGTACCCTCACATAAACTTCAATTAAAACTAAATGTACCAGTTATGCAAAATCTCGATGCTCCTCGACTATGTAAAGGAACGAGGCTTTGGATCACAAAACTGATGCAGAATATACTTGGTGCCAATATTTTAACATATGTCATGAAAAGGGATAGTGTTATCATACCTCGAATTCCAAGTATCTCCATTGACCTACCGTTTCAACTCAAACGATTTCAATATCGCAGTTTTAATGTTGCTATTAACAAAGCTAACATTTCAGGTAGCAGGGGTGCATTTGGAAAAGCAATGTTTTTCTCATGGCCAAACTATATGTAGCCTGATCGGTGTGTCCAATGCCCAAATCTTCACATATTTGCCACTGACGGAAGGACATATAATATGGTACACAGTTCTGTTTTGAGCTCCTTTAAAGAGAAATTATATATTAAACGTAGACACTTTCGAATTTTAAAAATATTAATAGCTTAAGTTATTGAATTTTTGTCATTAATTATTATAATAAATTACATTTTCAATTTTTTTAAACTAAGCTCAATTTTAGAATTTTTAAATTTTATTGGTTCCAGTCAAGCAATAAAAAAAATTACCATATTATATTACTTTTTAATGATAATGATTACGACTTTGACAGTTATTTAGACATCAATGCGAGCGTAGATGTGGGTAAAAGCTAGTCTATCATAAAATCACAGTTTAACTTTGTTTTTGATATGTTCCTCATTTAGATTTATGAAGATCATATACTTTGTACATATTATACTGTTCATATATGATATATATATATATTTCAATTATCATTATACTTATTTGTTTGTTCTTTGCAACAGAATAACAATAATTTTTAATTGAAATATTACAAAAAAGTATTGTTTAAAAAATTAATTTTTTAGCAACATGTTTTTTTTTATTCCAATCATTAGGGGTTCAATGTTTTTTTTTCCAATGTAGGTCTGTTTTAGATATTTTATTTTGGTTTTACTAATGTAATTTTTTCACTATTTTATTATATCTAATATTTTATATTAAATCTAATATATAGTTGTTAGATTGTATTACATCCATTCCTCATGTAATATTAACTCAATGCAAGAGAAAGTATAATTCAATAGTTTATTACAATGAAGGCCTATTTTTAGATGTATTTTTTTTTATTTTAGTTTGTAATAATTTAATTTTTTTCCAGTTGAAGGCTTCCTAATATATGCTATTTATGATAGTATTTCAGTGAAACGGTTTACAATAGTTAATTTTTTCTTTTGGTTTATCTATATTTCATGTTATTTCACTCAAAGTTTCCAAAGCAAAAACATACTATTATTTTTCTGTAATAATTTTCATTTATATTTACTCTCTTGCATTCAAATATACGTTTTTATGAAATCATTCTTTACTGAGAAGCCACATTGCAATGTGAACACTCATTAAAATTTTTGGATACCCTGCTTTCCAATAGCTCTACCCTTTTTAAAAAATATCATGTTTGCTATAAAAAAGCTGAATTTTATTTATTTTAAAATTTACCGTGTGCGAAGATCGGGTACTTCAAATAGCATCTTTAGATATGTTAAGCTGCCAAAAGATCGTCAAAGCGCTTTAATTTCTGAAAGAAACATTGTTGATAAAATACACCGATGGAAACAAAATCCCAACACCAAGACTTGTATTAGATAAACGAAGTTTGGTAGGCGTGTTTATACAACTGAAAGATGACATTGATTAAAATTTTGTGCTTAAGTGTGGCACTCTAGTAGCACCCCTCAGAACTTGCAAGTCAGGGTTGCTTTAAATGCATGCTGTTAAGTTCATGAGCATTATTTGTCTGTGAAATTTGACATATTGAGTTGATGTTCGCCAAGAATGCCTTAAAGAAGATGAAGCCATTATCAACATCTCACAAAGTTTGAATGCTGTCATGTAATAGAGCTATAAGAAGGAAGAATTGCTTTCCACAATATTGCAAAAAGACTTGATAATATTCATGCAAATACATTAATCATAAACAAAGATGAAATTCAAACTTAGATTGAAGAATTTAAGAAGTAATTTTCGAAAAGATGCAAAATAAGGAAGTTTGTATGCTTATCATTTCCTCTCTAATCAAACTATATTTAATAGACTCATTAATAGCTCCATTTGACTTATGTAAAGCAAAATTTATACAATTAAGAAAAACTTCAGAAGATAACTAAAAATAAATCAAAACCAATGCCAAATTGCTGGGGAGATTTACCATAAATTCCAGCATTTAATGTACGTTTTTAATTAACGGGTGTGCAGTGACGCACACAATGAGAGTGTCTTAGTGGTCCGTACACCCCCAAAGCCCTTGAGTTTTTTCAATTGATGATAATCCTATATATAATGTAAAATTTAATTACATACTTGCAATTAATTTATTTTATTAATTAATGCTAATTACTAATTCAATAATTTATTTTTCACTACTTTTTGTTAACAAAATCAGAAGAATCAAATGGTATATGAGTTGGGGGACTTTCGACAATGCACCCCCCCCCCTTGAAAATTTTTTGTTTGCACTTCTGTGGGTGTGCATTATATACCAGGTATACAAATGATAGTTTTAACAATAAAAAAGATGAGCATAAAAATAGTGTTTAATTAAAAGAAATGACATATCTAAAGAACTTCGAGAGTTGTAGTTCTACAAGTAAACTATTTTTATAAAAGTCTGGGATAATATCTCGAATAAATGACTTTGAAACATAAAAGCGCTGCATGTTTTTTTCAGGTTTCTTCCTAAGAAAGGGGGGGGGGGTGCACGTTATACTCCAAAAATTAAAAAAGGCATCTTAAAAGAATAGGCCTGCATTTGCCGGATTTTACAGTAATTGTTTGAAGAAAATTGCACATGTAGTTTTTCGCCTTTGGTTTTACTTATGTATGTGAAAAAAATCCTTCCTCAAATGAAAAATATTTTGATTCCACAACATTGTTTAGCAACTGATCATTCAGAATCATGCATCTGAATTAAAGTATCAAGTTATACTCCTGATATTGCAATATTAAGCAGAACACTACAGGAACAAGTTTCACACATTAACACTAATATTCTTCAATTGTATTGAGGAAATACTTAAATTTTACGTTGTTTATTTCTTATTTTAATACATATGGTTAAAGCACATAATATGCATACAGTTTTAGTTTTATTTATATAGTAGGAGTAATGATAACTTAATGTTGTATATTTTTATGTTTATAAATAAAAAAGAAAATGTATAATTTTAAAATATATTCAAACTAATCTATTTTTCAACTTGTGTTTCCTAACTCTGCAAGCATAGCCATGGGAATTGAATTGTTTCAAATATTTTGTACCATGCGGCATCCTGAATCATATTGTTGAATTACTTAGGCACACTGCAGGTACAAGGTTGCTGACCCCTGTTAAATGGGTCAAGATTTAAATAATTTCTTCCCAATGTTGAAGAAAGAATTCTTTAGCAATGTCTCCGATTTTGTTTAGAACTTCATTACCAACAGGACATTTTACAAATTGTCAGAGTTCTCTAGCCTAATTAGTAAATAAACCTTTACTTCATATTAGCATTATTCATGAGAGGAAGTTAAATTTGCATAAGAGGCATTTGGAGTAACTAGATTTTTAAAAGTCTGAAATAGCTTTTAATGTAATTGAAGAATACAAAAGATAACAAAAAACTGATACCTTAAATTCCTTCATTAATACAAAATCACTGTATAAATCTTATAATTCAGTGTTATTAACATTATAAATTCCACAATTAAAGCAATTTTTCTTGAATGAATGCTTTCAAACTACAAGAAAAATATCAAATAATGAGAAATACTTTAAAATGGTTACTCTAACAAGGGGAGGGCACGACTAAGGAAATTCATTTTGGGACGAGACGGTGTAATAGTAGCACTTCATTAGGGTGTTCAACTCGTCAATGTATTAGCACTGCATGACCAGTCACTTCAAGAGAAAATAGCCTTCAAAATTCATGCATAGCTTTCATACAATCAAATTTTAACTACCTATAGTGACACAGTAGTATAGTTGGTAGTGCACCTGCTCTCTACCCGGATGGATAAGGTTCGAACTATTAAAATTTTTCAATTTAATTTTTTAAAATTAAATAAATTTATTTAAAAAGGACTTATTAAATATTTTACAGATTATGTTGTATTATGTATAGTATTTTACTAATAATATACTGTATCTCACATAAAACTATTTGTAACTAATTTCTATATAAAATATTATTTAATATTTATTTCATTACATTAATTATTTTACTTTATAAAATGCAAAATAATTACATAAAATATCATTTAATACGCAATAAATACATTTAATAATTAAAAAAATAATCAAATGAACAGGGGAAAAAGTTCACATCACGCGATTCGAGCCCTCTCCGTCTGCGTAGAATGCAGTTGCACTACCAACTGTACCACTGTATTGCTGGAGGTTATTAAAACTTAATTGTATGTTAAGCATGAATTTTGAAGGCTATTTTCTCCCAATTGACTGACCATTCTGTGCTAATATATTGAGGATTGAGCCCCTAAAGAAGTACTACTATTACACCAAGTCTCAACCCCAAATGATTTTCCCTTTTTTTAGTCATGCCCACCCCGTGTAAGTTAAAAATACTGATGCCAGACACCAAAAACTTAGTGAATATCTAAAATATCAAGATAATTCAGACAATTTAAATCCCAGGTATAGAAATTTTTATTTCAATAAAAATACAACAAAATTTGAAATTTAATTCTTAAGAAACATTCACATCACATGTTAAATGAAAAATATCATAACAAAATGAGATACTTAAGTTTTGTGTGTGCTTATATATTGATACAATGACAATGAATATTGCACACAATCTGAATGGCATACATGACAATGTTAAAATTGTTTTATAAAAAGTGAAGATGAATTTTACGATCTTCTCTACGAAATATGTGCATCTTAATATACATGCACATAAATATGTTTCAAAGCAATGGAAATGGTAAATTAAAGCTAGAGTACAAATATTCAAACATTGTTCATTTACAAATTGGACAAAGCAGATATGTAACTCTCTTTATCTTCATCACACCTTTTAACTTTAACGTACTGTGTCTTCAAATCAAAATCCAAAGGATACTTGAACATATCAATATCACAGCGCTTCAATTGGACATACAATTCTTTAGTGATCAATTTCTTATAGTTCTTCACCTGTAAATCATGAAATAATATTTGTTAGAGAAACAATGCATACTAATTTGACGTTAGCTAAACATAATTCAAAATCGTCAATAAAAAGAAACTGTTAAAAAATTTCTTTCACGCGGTTTAAGAAAGCGTCAATGGAAAATTTCAGCACATAGTAAAAACAAATATTTTTACCTTGTTCCAATTATAAAAAAAAATTACAGTATAAAACTAAGGTAAAGATAGTGAATCATCATGGGACTTCAGGAAAGGCAGTATCATGTACAAATTGCAAGATTTAATGCAACATATGAAGTCAGTTTAAATGAGTTTGAATCTGCAGAGAGAGATCTGCGAAAAATTGCCGAAAAGCCCCAATATCTAATGAAAATCAATATTTGTTCATTACAGTGAGAAAAAACAGGTCAACGAGAAAATATATATTGCATTATATTCATAATTGCAATTTTCTTAATGACCTTTTTAGTTCAGACAAGTAAATAAAGATTCTTCTGTGATAAAAAAAACTGCTTTTAAATTAAGTATAGCAACAAAAAGTATCAACATATAAACAATGATTTAACTGCAGAGGAAAAGTTATAGAATGCACTTCCCTGTTCCACAGCTTTTTACATAGGGCTTGTAGTTATGCAGTGTCATTGGGGGAAAAGAAAAAGCATTAATAAGTAAATCCTTTGAGAACACTGTCAAGGTCGTTGTACTGTATTCTAAAGGATTGTACTCGGAAAGGTGTACATATACACCAGGGGCAGTTAACGTCCTGGCTGAGCAAGGCGTGTATATATACACTGTTCAAAATTATAAAACATATTGATGTTATAGATGAGTCTTGTGGCTGGAAAATTATTTAGATAACTGATAGAAGATCAACAGTCATGGTAGGCTATGTAAGAAAAAAATGACACGTTTGGCAGAAAAAAGTGCATATTATTGAGCATTTGGGTACAAAAGGAATAAAAACAATGTGTACCTATGAGAAAAACGAACAAAAAAGTATTTCATTGAAAGAAAATCATTATTAGCAGGGAGTAAGGTTTCCCTGGATGGCCAGCAACTTTGTATACCTTTGGGGCATGGAGTCAGTGAGTCTATTAATGAAGATCTAGGTCTGTCCCACTCCTTTAGAAAAGCCCTTTCCAGTTCTAAAAGTTTGTGGGGGTGGCAGGCGGTCAGTAACTCATCCACGTAGAATGCCCCAAACATGTTCTATTGGGTTCATGTCAACAGAACACATTGGCCATTCCATTTGTGTGATTCCTTCCCCAAAAAGGAAATCACCCACCAAATTATCATGATGCGACCTGCAATTATCGTCCATGAACATGACATTATCTCTAATTGTTGCAGCATAAGGGACTACAATAGGTTTGAGGAACTCTGTATCAGCAACCAGCCAGAGCTCCATTTTGAATGGTGGCGAGATCGATGTACCCAACAATGTATATGCCAGCAAAGACATCTCTCCTCCCCCACCAAATCTGATATGTTCTCTCCAGATGAATATACGCCTATTATTAGCATGAACATAAAAATAGGACTTGTCAGAGAAAAGAATATTCCACCATTGATTTCTCCCCCAGCTCACACACACTGTCTCTATGGGCGCAATAGTTATCATGCTGTTAACGTAACACATAACTGGTCGGCAAGTCGAGGGATCTACTGTGTGGAGCCAGTTTCTTACACTTTGTGTCGAAACTGGGGTGCCAGTATCCAAGCGAAGGTGTTCTCGAAGAGTGGCATTCATATTTCAGCATCTCCGAGATGTTTGAGTTAAATATCGATTTTCATTAAATGTTGTAGTGCATCTACGACCTTGCCCTGGTCTTTGGCCCTAATTTCCAGTCTCCAAAACGTTTCCAGATCCCAGAAATCACACTTTGTGAAACTCCAGTGGCTTCTGCTACTTTGACTTGTGTTTGGCTCTCCTCAACTCTCCAAACTTATGATTCGGTTAAACCAGTGGTTCTTAAACTGTGGTCCATGAACCAAAGAGGGTCAATAGTACCTTTTTAGAGGGCTCACGAAAGTCTATTACAACGTTACAAATTTAATTCCTTTACACATAGAAAAAACCAGAGGAGAAACTGGAAGACGTCCATTCTAAACTAGATCACTAAATTGCTCCCAATGAAACAAATAGAACACGTATTTTGATCATGAATATCAAGTCGGAGAGGAGTGCTCGAAATTTTGGGGGTTTGCAACATCTGGCTGAGAGGGGCAGCAGTGATGAAAGGTTTAAGAACATCTTGGTTAAATGACCTCATTGAGACATCACAATCATCAAAACAACCAACTTGAAAGAATTTTCATCATTCTTTTTTGCTTTGTATTTCATTTAGTTCTAAGCCAAATTTCATTTGTTGCAGATAAAGTCTCATGTTTCACATCAAACTCAATATTTTCATACTCCGAAGGTTGAAAATGGGCAAAACTAACATTTGTGATATATTCTTTTCTTTTCTGCCAAAAAAATATTTATGCCATTTTTTTCTCTGCAAGATTTACAATATTCTTTAATTGTTTTGAGCAGTACACTCATGCAGCAGTTAAAGGGTTAAAATAACTTTTCAACTTGATATAATTTACATCTGAATAAGCTCTTTAGGAAAATGAGTACCATAAACTGATTCATGAAATAAACCTTTAGACACTTGCACTTTGTTTTAAAAAATTTGCATCCAATGGAATTCAAATCCCTTCTCAAGATAATTGAATTTATTTTACAAGATATAATTTCTTCTCTTGGTTGAATAAAAAGAAAATAGAAGTTGTCATATAACTACACTAATGAAAAACATGACAAAGTTTCTCTATTTTTAAAAATTTATATACAGTCAGATCTCATTGTAACGTAGTCGCTAAATCCCGGAAAAAAATGTGTTACCTAGAAGGTTCATCTTTCAATATACTTTATAAACCAAATGAAACAACTTTTAAATTCATAAACACTATACATTAAAAAAAGTTATTCACACCTTTTTGTAAATTTATGTCATTTTATATATCTTACCCATAAAAAAAGAATGTTCAGGAATATACTGTACTTTCAGCATTAAGAAAATAATTTTATATTAAAATTAATGAATTTTATGGACATTTTCTAATTTAATGCATACAGTTAATTTTAAACATACATTATTTTACAACTAGGAATTCAAAACATGCATTACCACATGCATCCTTAAATTTAATTACTCATAAAATTTTTTAATTTTGTTAAATCAACATTTTTATAGACACATGTTCTTAAACATTTTCAATAAGAATTCGATGACTCAGAATTCTGTAACTAATTTCGATTTTTTATAATATTTGATTAGTTGTTTGGAGAAATACCAAATTTTGAAGCACTATCCTTCTTTTTTTGATGCCTTTATCCACTTCCTGAAGAATTTTTTGTTGATTCATGCTCTAGCACTTATGTTTTGACATTTTTGAGCAAGAAAGAAAGTTATCAATACAAGTGATCAACACTACAAATTTATGGAGACTGGTTCAAGGACACAATACAACTACCACTGAGAATAAATATTAACATAGCACTGTTCAGTTACACGAGAGCTTTTGGCGACATATGTCGTAATTTTGAGCCATGGTCAAGTGACAAGGATGACACTTCAGCTGGCACCCTCTCTCCTAACTACTACCCCACACCAATGGGCAAACATTTGAGCTCTCAACAGATTTAACGAGCATCACTCCCCTACATAGCAGGTCTACAGAGGTACTCTGCTTATACTCATGACATGCCAGCCAGCCACCCACTGAGAGTGAAAAGGGATATCCAAAATGTTTCTAGTGAATTGGACAATTGGGGGGAGGGGGGGGGTTAAGGGTTGCACTTCTTGGATGAAACACTGAGAATTTTCATGCTCTCGGCGAGTTATGCAGGTACCCAACAAAATCAGTTCAAGATTGTGATGGAGACACAAATTCTTCAATAGACAACAAAAAATATCCAGTTATGAATGATTTTGAAATGAAGTAATTTGCATTATGAAATTAAAAAAGTAAAAAAATGCCTACATAAAGCTATTTCCGTTCAAATGTACATAATTAAGTAGTAAAGAAAATTCCTAAAAACCTTATAACTAGGTCAAAATGTTAGTCAACTGCTAATGAGAAGAAAAAAAAATTAAAAACATATTCAGAACATTTACTTACATTTACAGTAGCATACACAGCACGATTCTTTTTACCTTCACTAATAGCGCCTTCCTTTTCTCCCATCTCTCTTTTTTGGTTTCTTTTTCTGCTCTTGGAGCTAAAAATACATTTAAATAATTTTGTTACAAATATTAAGATAATTTTTCTTTGAAAAATGCTGATCAAATGATATATTCTTTTTCAATATCTTTCAAGCAACGATTATATCAATTAAACTTTCCAGTGCATTTAGATTTTAGTAATACAAAAAAAGTTAACGAATGATCAAACAACACAGTGCAAAAAACTACTGAACATGGGACAGCTTAAAAGTATAATGTTCAACACATAACAAAATTTTTTTAAAAAAATATCATTTACACTCAGTCTTCTACAGGCTTTGTTTTGGCACTTCACCTCTTTCCTCTGATATTTTCGTTTGGGTAAATAAACCACAATTTCCGATAAATAGAACAGAATAGTGGTTTTAAAATTATAAGTAAATTTATTTTTACTTTTTACAACAAAGCGAATTCGTTTCATATCATGATTTATATATATTTAATCTATACTAATAAAAGAAAGAGTTTGTGTGTTTCAGCTGTTCCGGCGAAATTAAGCAACCCAGATGTATGAAGCTTGGCATGTAGAAGCTAAAGGTCGTTATGCTATTAACCTCGAAGAGTTTTTTTCGAAATTCACTTTAGATTTTTATTAAAATTCAATTTTTATGCGATTTTTCAGTTAAATGGAGATATGACGTCATCAGCCATGCCAAGTCATAACTTTGCGAAAATAAATGTTTCGAGCTGTTTTCGGGGGAATTTCAACACATTTTATAGTAAATATACTTATTTATGGTTGTATTTATTCGTTTTTTTTTAAACTCTTAGTGGAGGAATTACAGTTGTTTTTCGAAAAAAATCATCCTAAGAAAATGTTTTTTCTAAATTTTATTTTTCCGATTGGCAACATTAATTTGATAACAGTAGTAGACAACAGTTGGAAGATGCATTGGTTTTCCAGTTAAGCCTATTATGTATTTTTTCAATAACTAAATTAAATTCGTTCAATATACACCTTTGTTTTGCTTATATTTTGAATGATTATTCCAAACCATTTATGGGCTTAGATTTAATTTTTTTTTTCCAGCTTAAAAATTTCTGATTTGTGTGTAGTCAATTGTAATTTCTGTTTTGGTTTAAGGCAGCGTCACATTTATTATTCTTTTTTCATTTTGACCTTTACATGTATTCATTTGATTCTTCTGTATTGTTTCTGGTTTTAGATTAAACTGTGTCATTTATCTTCCAGAATTTCTGATTTTTTTTTTTTTTTTGTGGTCAGAGGTTTCATGTTATAATTTTTTTTTTTACAGTAATTCTAAATAGAATTGGTTTAATATGCATTTTACGGATTTCAGTTGTTAATGTTGATTGTTTAGATGTTTGTTTAAATGTTGTGTTTACTTTTTTAGGTTAAGGGCCACGTTTATTTTATGAACTACCATTAGAGGTAATTATTTTCAATTGTTAATGTTGATTAATATGTTGTTCTAAACAATGACCCAAGTATACGAGCTGTTGAATTTTAGGTATGATACATCCCCTTGCCAAGTTGTCCCAAATGATGGTGATGGCTTCTGTCTCTTCAGTTCAATTTCTTATTTGTTGTGTGCAATCCAGTATTATTGTTCGACGGGCTGTTCATTTATTATCAACAACTGGAATAGATTTAAGGTATTTACACTTGATCATGAAATGAACAACTACTCATCTGGCGAAGCGTATAAAACTGCCATGTTGAACCCTATGACTTACTGCTCCGCTTCTGAGTTACAGGCTGTCTGAACTCTGTTCTTTCGGTTTCCAGATTTTTCATAAGGATCTCTTTGCTGTATTTTGGTGAGAATTTGTTCATTCAAAGTCTAATATTTAACTTTTCCATTTGCTCGAGATAACTCGGGATAGTAAAGTAATGTTAAAACTAAACGATTTTACACCCATAAAAAATTAAAAATTCTACATAAAAGTTGCATATTTGTTTCGTTTTCTTGTATTTAATAATACATTAAAAAAAGTGATTTTATTGAAACTTTTTTCAAAAAAAAAAAATATGTAAGGGAAGTGGTTAACTGCAACTGAATCTCAATTTATTCGTTAAATTAACAATTTAGCAATTAATAGCATATTGTTTCATGTGATGCCACTCATTGAAGTGTAAATGTGCAGCTGGTGAGCACAAAGTGCTCAGCAGCTGTTTACCAAAGGTCTGTCGCTCATGCACCATTATATAGTCCTTCAGGACACCCTAAAGCTGCAACAGTCTTTTCATAAACCATTGTTTAAATGGTCTCATAACTAAAAACTTCATGAGATAGGAATGGGAAAATGAAATGAACAGCTAATCACCCGATCACTGGTAAACTGTTGATGAAGATAGTGCAGTTTTCAGGAACTTTTTTGATAACTGGTACATAATTTGACTTTATATTTTAAAATTTCCTCCAACAACAGAAACCATTTTTTAATGAAAGAATATTAGAATAATTCATGCATATGATACTAAAATAAAAATATATATAAAATAAAGTAATTAAGTAAATAAAATAAAATTATTTATTTTATTTACTTTAAATATTTCATAAATATTAAAGCTGTAAATGATAGGTAAAATTACTTACAAAGATACTTATAAAAAGTGAAATTTGTAGATAAATACATAAATTCTACACACAAAGCTGAATATTGAATAGGAATATAGCATACATCTTATTACCTTTAAATAAAGAATGGCTCGCAAAATTTTTTATTTCTAAAAAATGAAATAATGGAAAGCAGTGTCGAAGAGAAACACACAAACCAAAACAAATAAAGTAATTTAAAATTCAAGCAACATGAGTTAAATCTACTACTAAGTAACTTTCAAATCTTTAATCTTGTTTTCTTATGACTAATAACATAAGCAGCAAAATTATTAAATACATTTTAAATGAAAATTTTAAATAAGATTTTGAAATATAACTCTTTACTTACATCTACAGGTTCTGGTGGAAACAGGAGATCACAAGCGTCTTCATAATCATTAAAAAAAAATCGTTCGGTTTGATTCCGCTTTGGAGGAAAAAAGTTTGAATAAAGAAATCTGATTAAACACATTTGGATATATTTCAAGATTAAAACTATTTATGAACAATGTAATAAAATGAATGCACTAGACACAAATGTCACATATAACAAAAAAATTACAACCTAAAACTTAAAAAAATCTTTCTAATTCTAAATGGATCAAACACACATTCAGCCCAGTAAGATTCATAACTGTTTTAGGTTCAAATAAGTTTTTTTTTTAAAAATCAAAAGAAATAAATTATACTCCATTTTACTTCCTAACATACAGATTTTCTAAGGTGAAAAATTTTAAAAGCAATAAGTTGACAAAATATTACCAATTATTACAAGATAAAACAGTGTCTTTATTAACATGGAAACAAATAAAGGTAAAAGAAAAATCTTAAAATTTAATAAATAACACAATTTGATTTCATTTGAATGAATTGGAAACTCCACCAGGGCAATACTTCACGAAAAAGCAAAATTATCAATTTGATATAAATTTAGAGGTTTTATATAAAGTCAGGGAAATATGAGGCAATATCTTACACTATTAAATCTATAATAAATGTCAAGACTTAAACATATGATCACATACTGAAGGCACAATTACAGATAAATGACAGGTGTGAAATGTGTACAAAGTCTTTCAGATCAGAGTTAATTTAAATGTAACAATTTTTTTCTATGCAGCATTTCAAAAATTTGAAGACTGGAAGGAAAGTGTTTTTTTTATTGAACTACATGATTTTTCTATAATATATTTTCTTTAAATTTTCCATTGCATAAAAATATTCAATGACAAATAAACAAAAATTAAGGAAGCTAGAAATTCTGTACTGTTGAAAAATTTACAAGGAATTCTATACCACAAAATAGATAACTATTAAATTATTAGTCATTGGATCAATCAATTTGAAAATGTTATCTCCTATTTCCTAACAAAAAGGCCACAAAAGCTCCATTGAGATTAAATACATAATTTGTCTATTTTAAAAGGTAAAGTTGACTGACAGTTAAACATTTTGCATCATACAAGTCTCACATTTCATCTAGTTGGTGTAAATATATAATGTTCTAATGTCTCCAGATAACATAGACATACTTATAAAATAATTAGATTTTTTGATATACCAATGAAAAAGCCTTTGAAATAGTTTTACTGACAGCAGCAGAAATGTAATTTACAAAGGTGTGTGTGTGTATATATATATGCTTGATGCAGTATAAATGGGTTAAAGGATTTCTTTTCTAGCTAAGCCATTTTCAGGATACTTTTAACATTTAACACTACATTAACGCACACACTCTGTTATAGTGACATCACTAGCTTCATTAAAAAGTACAAATCCGGATTGGTATCATATTAGTCCTGTTAATATGACCAGGTTTTAACATCATTGTATACAAAGATGCTATAAATTAGAAATCTAAATTATTTTGTGCAGGATTCATGCCATCATCTGCCACAAATTCAGATTCTTTATTAGATTTTTTTCAGATTCTTTTGTTAAAGGGCTATAGAATGCTCTTTATTGTAAAAAATGTTTAAAGCAACCTATTTTAAGTAATTTATTCACAATATATATGTTACCGGCAAAGTATGAAATCCGGCATTGTATAGAATGGCTAAAACTAGCCGGCAATGCATGAAATGATTCATATTTCACACATTGCCTAGGTATTCCATAGAATGCCTAAAACTAGCCGGCAATGCAGGAAATGATTCATATTTCACACATTGCCTAGGTATTCCATAGAATGCCTAATGAGAAACCAGCAAAGTATGAAATACATCTGCAATTCATTTCGAATATTGCAAGGCAAGACCTGAAACTTTTAAGGCATACCTCAGGCTCAGAATTTGTCCATGGCACATTGCGGTTTGTTCAGAAGTGAAAAAATACTCAATTTTACTTAAACTTTTTCAACAAAATTTTGATTTTTCTTGTGCTGCATGAAAATGGAGGACTAAGCTGTAGTGTTGGAGAAGGAGTCATGGTCTGTAGCAGGGGTCAGCAATCTATGGCACACATGCCACACAGTACAATTCTCAGAGGCACTTTGCACTACAACAAATTTGTCAATTTTTGAATTGTTTCAAAAACTCTCTACTGTGATGTACGCTGAATCATATTGGTTCGACATGCAACAGCTAAAATTTTGCCGACCACTGGTCTATAGATACGAAACAACTATTCGACGACGAGTTGCCCCAAAATTCGAGTTAATGCTGCAAAAAAAAAAGTTTTTTCTTAACTGAAATTACTTACTAGAAGTTAATAACTGATATACAAAATCACTAACAAGACAGAACCCAGGGACTATTCATTATTGAACAGCTATAATGTGATATTTGTGGAAAATAAAAAGTAAACTCATTTAACCAGTTACAGAAGGCATCAGTACCATAAAACAGAGGTCCCCAACCCCAGGTTCGTGGATCAAACGGTATTGGGCCACTTAAGGCGCATTAAACTATTTTCATTTTACTTACTAGGGTGTATTTCTCTCGTGTTTGGGTGACTTTCCATAGAAAACACTCTATATTTCAAGTAAAATCATTTTATATTTATCTTTTGGAGCAACTAAATTTTATTCTGAAGAAATGTTTATGTACAATTAAATTTAAAAATCATAACAATTGAAAATACAAATAATCTACATCTAACCCTCAGCTAGCTGCAGTAAAAGTATCAAATGTTGACCGGTCCAGAAGATAAAAAGGTCGGGAAGCACTGCTATACAGTATTACGTCAGGGTTTCTTGTTTTTTCCAATGGGGCTATGAATTGGTATTTCTACCATTTGCACACCTAGTACATTCCCCAGGAACTTGTATCACTTTTTAGTGCGGCATCATGTAGGCAATACCAATGACTGCCAGTAATTTTGATGCTCATTTTCCTTCCGAAAAGAAGGCACTGATGAAGTGAACTTCTTCAAGTAATTTAATTTTGCTTAGAGCAAAATTAAATTCAGGATTCTGAAGATATGATAGAATTCTAAAAAAAAATCCAATCAAATATAAAAATGTTACACGTTATGATATTGAAATGTACATCCACCTTTGTGAACCTTGCCAGAAAAAGAGGAAAATTATATATAAAAAAAATATCAAATTTCTAGCATGTAGGTCTTATAGTTCAAAAACTGAAAAATTATATATGGCACCCCTTAAGCTCTCTGGGCTTAGTGGCAAAATTGAACCCTTTGGAGTTCAATTTTTGTAAAAACCCCTCGAGTAGTGAACCTCAATTTTATAAACAGAACAGCCCTTTCAAATTTGTAGGTCCAATAGTTTAAAAACGGGAATATTTATCTATAACATCGCTAAAGCCCTCACAACGCCCCTAAGCATTCCTTTTTTGGCCAAACCCCCTTTGGTAACGGACCTCTAATCTTTGAAAGGAACATGCCCACAAAATTTCAAGATTGTAGGTCTAATAGCTCGAAAACGGAAATATTTATCTCTAACGCCTCTTTGAGGTAACTAACTCAGAAACCTTCTTGGGCATGCATCCAACCATACCCCAAAGTTTCATCACAATCGGATGAAGGTTTAAAAAGGCATAAGAGACATACAGACAAACAAACATTCATCTTTATTTATATAAATTTTGTTTGGTACAACTTAATGTATTTTGAATAAATTTTTATGGTACTCTCCTTATTTTGTCAGAATAACATTTATATATTTAGGAATGTAAGTCAATGACATAATAGAATTATCAAGACATTTTTCATATTTTGCAGAAATAGCTTTAGGGCATTCTATACAATGCTTAGGCAAAGTATATAATAAATCTCGTATTTCATACTTTGCTGGTAACATATACATTTAAAATCCAGAAATATTTTTATTGTCTTACCTCTTACAAAGAAATTTCCGTAATATACCTCTAAGTAATATACCTCCAAACTTTTTTGCCTCATAGACCCATTGACAGATTTTGATGCTCATTTTCCTTCCGAAAAGAAGGCACTGATGAAGTGAACTTCTTCAAGTAATTTAATTTTGCTTAGAGCAAAATTAAATTCAGGATTCCGGAGACATGATAGAATTCAGAAAAAAACTTCAATCAAATACAAAAATGTTACATGTTATGATATTGAAATGTACATCCACCTTTGTGAACCTTATCAGAAGAAGAGGAAAATTATATAAAAAAAAAACCAAATTTCTAGCATGCAAGCCTTATAGTTCAAAAACAGGAAAAATTATATATGGCGCCCCTTAAGCTCTCCGGGCTTAAGGGCAAAATTGAACTCTTTAGAGTTCAATTTTTGTAAAAACTCCTCATGTAGTTAAGCTCAATTTTTTATAAACAGAACAGGCCTTTCAAATTTGTAGGTCCAATAGTTTAAAAACGGGAATATTTATCTATAACAAACCTTAAGCCCTCACAATGCCCCTAAGGATTCCTTTTTTGGCCAAACCCTCTTTTGAAACGGACCTCTAATTGTTGAAAGGAACATGCCCACCAAATTTCAAGTTTGTAAGTCTAATAGCTCAGAAACAGAAATATTTATCTCGAACGCCTCTTTGGGGTCACTAACTACGAAATCTTCTAGGGCATGCATCCATCCATACCCCAAAGTTTCATCACAATCGGTTGATGGTTTAAAAAGGCATAAGAGACATACACACAAACAAAAATTCATCTTTATTTATATAGATTATTTCCTAAATCCTTAAATTTTAAATAAGGTAGAACTATAATTTTGTTTGGTACATGTATTTTCAATATTTTTTTCCTTAATGTATTTTCAATAATTTTTTATTGTTATCTCAATATTTTGTCAGAATAACATTTATATTTTTAGGAATGTAAGTCATTGACATATAGCTTTATCAAGACCCTT
>BMAO01018565.1:0-16350 GCA_019973975.1 Trichonephila clavata | reverse complement strand
TTCTCATTATTTGCTAGAACACCCCGTTAAATTTATTCATAGACTAGCTTGAAAGAAAATTTTTTATTATTTTCTTTCGAAGGAAAAAATGATAATTGTTATAATTTTTTCAAGAGTAATCTTGTTTTGTGAAAGTTGTTTGCATTTATTTTTCATACTAAAGGCTTAAAATTAAATTTTCCAAATATTCATAATCTTTACTTTTTTATGCAGTTTTTAATTCTTCTCTTTTGTATTTACCGTCTCTTGACAAATTCCGTCGACTTCATAATCTGAAAATTGCGTTGATAGAAAAGTTATTATTCTGTCTATTAATGAGAGACAATTTTATCAAAATTCTTTTTTATCATTTTTTCCCCCTATTAGAAAGTTTCAACTCACGTTCCACCTCAACTGGAATTTGCGATAGTTTTTTTTCATGCAATTTTACATTTCTTTTAAAAATTTTAAAGGCATTCGGGCAAATTGCTCCTTAAATTTAATTTTTATTTTTTTGTTCATTTTCTGTTAAATTTTGAATTTTTATTATTTGTTTTGAGCCCAAATTTTCTCTGGGTAGTCAACTTACAGAGTGTGCTGTTTCTATTTTCAATTCTTACTATTAGCTCACTCTTTCCCTATATAAGTATATATATTTATTTATACATCTTGTTCAAATTTTCTATCGTTAATAAAATACTTTCTATTCATCCAATCAAGTTGAAATAAATTTTTTAAACTTGTAGTGGATGATACTTGATGTTAATACAGTTTTTTTCACATATTAATTTATTAATTACCGGTTAATTAATTACAAGTGTTCGACGGCAAAGATTCGTCTCCATTGTTGTAACAATGTAACTTAAAACAATTACAAAAGTTGGCGTTGAAAACCGATTTTTCAACCAAACCAAATGTGCATTGTTACAACAATGCAAAATTATGCTCTTTTTCAATTCCTACTATTACTTTATTTTCTTCCTATGTATATAAATATATATGTTCAAATTTTCAATCGTTAATAAAATACTTTCTATTCATCCATTCAAACTAAGAATTGACTATTTTTTTTATATTACTTGTTCACTCTTACTCCAATCTATGAGTGAGCGAGTGTTTATTAACGTCATACTATAAGAACACCTCATAATTTTAATCTCGGTCAAGTGACGAGGATGACACCATAACTGGAAGACTTTGAACATCGACATATTTAAAGTGAATAATTTTCTATACACGACAGGCCTTCATTTGCATTCATAACATGCCGGCTACAGTTCGTGACCATTATCACTAGTCTACAGCTTCAAAAAGCGATATGGGAGTGGTGGTTATGGTCATGAACTCCTGGCCGGCAATGCCGAGTAAAGGGTTATCGTCCCTTGCTATAAACCATGGTTTCTTTTTCAACTCTACAGCTCACTCCTGTAATTTCATGCAGCATAGAGAAAAAAACAAATTTTTTTTTGTTGAAAAAGTTTTAGTAAAATTGAGTATTTTGACACTTCTGAACAAACCGCAATGTGCAACTGACAAATTCTGAGCCTGAGGCACGTGTTAAAAGTCTCGTGTCTTGCCGCACAATATTCGAAATGAATCAGCTATGTATTTCATACTTTGCCGGTTTCTCATAAGGCATTCTATAGAATACCTAAGCAATGTGTGAAATATGAATACTTTGATACATTGCCGGCAAGTTTTAGGCTTTCAATACAATGCCTAGGAATTCTATAGAATGCCGGATTTCATACTTTGCCGGTAACATCCATACCAGAAAAAATTGGTTCCGAAACATATGTTGATCCACACCTACAACCTTATCTAACAGCCAAAACGAGTAAATTTGGAAAATTGCTTGCTAGTTCAAATTTCCAAAATTCGATATAATTTGGATTACTTGTTAATAATAAATTTAAAAAAAGGATTTACGGAAAAATCTGTATTTTATCATCTTGAAAATTGACAAACCTATCACTTAATGAATACCAAAAAATTGATATTAAATTTTTAAACCTATCTTATGTCTGATTATTATTAACTTTGTTCGACAATTCATGTATTAATGAGAAATGTTCTGATCTTTTTTGTTCCAAAATCGAGACAAAAAAAAGTTTATTCACAAAAGATGATATATGAACCAACTAGGTTAGAAAAAAATATAGTCTTTTCCTTCAACTCGTTGGCTGAGAATAAGATAGGGACAGTCTCGGTGTGGCATAAACTTTGATGTTCGTTGTCGGGCAGAACTACTCAAAGAATGTTTATTAACGTCATGATTGATTTGTAAAGTGACTGGAGAATAAATACGATCCTTAGGTGACAGCAGAAGATTCCTTGGTGGCGAGGTTGAATAAGCTGGATCTGTATATTAATAAGGTGTCCCTGGAGGTACAAGAGAAGCTGGAGGTACAGTTCTATTAATTCCAGAAGAAATACTAGTTCGAATTGATCCAACGTATAACGATGAACCTCCCTTTGAGTAATTACTCTTAGTTGAAGGAGACTGAGAGAAAGGAACAGGCGAAGAAATTGGCAGTGTATTTCTATACACTGTAAATTTGGGAGTCACCGAAACAAGAGGACTGTCTCCAGAGTTGATACGGGGTACAATGAAGGAAGTTGAGTCTCCCCCTGGTTCAAACATAGTTCCGTACAAATTCAGTAATGTACCCAGTTCACTTCTCTGCTCAGGCGTTAGATATTTACCTTCATCTTAACGTAGAAAGCAGGTATTCTTTTCAAGATTGAATCGGCGTTGGACTTTCTGGATAATTATCTCTTAAAAAAATTATAAGTTCGACGGGGTGAATCACTAAAGGACAAATTTCGGTGTCTCAGGTTTAGGACAATGCCAGCTTTTTGTAAAAAATCCATTCCTAAAAGTCTTCGGTTTCCCTTAGCATAAGGTAAAGCTATTAGGGGTGTACGGATAACACGTCCTTCAAGTCGGATAACTACACTGGTTGTGTAGACTTCCACTTCTGAGTTATGACCATCGGCAAGGGACATAGAGAGTCGAGTCTTCTGAGAAAATCAGCTCCCTCTCTCTGTAAATAAAGATATAAAGTCTCTCCAGCAATAGAGTGACTAGCTCCACTATCGGTGCATGCAGTTCCCCATATGCCATTAACAGCTAACTTCAGCACTGCAATTTGATCCGGAGTTGAAGAGCATGAATGCAAACTAATGTTGCCAAAATTTGCTGAGTCCCTATTCACTATTGGTTTGCAATTTGGACATCTGGGTTCCGTAACACCTAGCTTACAGCAACCATAAAATGATACTGATGGTCTCTCTGATTTATCATCAGGTTTCAACTTATCACCTCTATTGAAATATGATTTAGAACCAGCCTGGTTGAATCTGTTAAATCTGCCATCAAGTGAGCTTCCTTTCGGAGCGTAAAACTTAGAAGGGCATTCTCTTAAATGGGCCGTCTTCTTTACTGAAAGAGTAGTACTTCGAATGTTGCAATAGACATCTAACTTGTCAGCTAATACAGAAGGTGACACCCACTCAGACCAGTCGTCTATAAAATGGTCTCTCACTTCGGGAGGTACGCGCCTTTTAATCTTATCAGATATGATTCAGTCCTTCAATTGGTTGAAGTTTTCAATTTTCAGTTCATTTAGCCATCCTTCGAAATAACATTTTATATTTCAAAGTAATAATCTCTCCACGTATTCTCTTGAACTTTCTTATGTTGACGAAAAAGCTGTCTAAATTTTTTCGCAGAGAGCTTGACACCTGATGTACCACCCTCTCTCTTAACTACCACACCACACCAACGGGAGGAAATTTGAGCTCTAAGCAGATTTAACGTGCATCTCCCCCATATGGCGTGTCTTTAGTGGTATTGGGCTCGAAATCGTGACATGCCAGGCGCGATTCAATACCTTGACCACTAGGCTACCGCGTCCACGCAGTGGTCTTCATACTGTGTTCCATGGAACCCTGGGGTTCCACAAGTCACAATAAAATTTTTTAATGTGTATGAAAAAGGGATTCATGTTCTCTATGAAGTTTTTATAACCACAAGCATCTAAAGCCCCCCCCCCCCAGTGATTAAAACAGAAAAATGAAAAAAATTCATAATAGAACTTTATTTTCCAATACTTTTTAAACTTTGATTAAATTAATAAAATAATATTAAAATATTTTTTTCTGTATATGTACTACCTATTAAATTGCGTGTGTTTACTCTATTATTTACAATACCAAGTTCTGCGAAATAATTTCCTACTCGTTAGTACAATACTTTGCGAAACTAAATAGTTTTCTAAAGGAAAACGTTCCTTTTTCATTTGAGGAACAAAACACATATTACGAAGAAGGAGAGGGAACAACTTATCGAAGTATCAGCAGGTTCAAAGTTAAAGTTTAAATTTCAACAAGAACAGCTCCTAAATTTTAGAATTCACGTGCAAAGACAGAATTTTTCGCAAGCAATCATAACCATTTTCATACCATTCAGAACAACATTTATTAATGTGAGTGATTACAAAAACAAAATATAAAAACAGATTAAAAGCAGAATATGACATTCCACTGCAGATAATTCCAAGTAGACCTAGACTTCGACAATTTGTGTAAAAAAATGTAAGCATATCCCAGTTAATAAATATAATCCATGACCAGGTGAAGCTTCATTCGAAAATTAATAATATTAATGAGTTAATTATATTGAAGTTCGATTAAAATTTTCTAATATCAAATGCAATACATTTTTTAATTATCTTTAAATACCTATAACATGTTGATCTACTTTGAATATTATTTTAAGATATACTCTCCTAAGTGTATTTGTGTGTGTAAAGGGGGAGGGGAGAATATAAACTCCAAAAAAACACCTTTTATTTCAGGGGGTTCCATGAGTCTGAAGAGTTTTAAGACCAATATATTATAATGTATTTTTAGCACCATATAATGCATTTATAATTATAGTATTTCTATTATTAGTTTAACTTCTTCCATTTTAATATTTTTTTCCGCATAAGCTTACTATCAGAAAAATCTAGTGGTTAGGAAACAAAAGACGTTCCCAATTATAAACAGTGAAATAATAAGTTTTCTGTTACTTTAGAAGTGTGAGATGGGCATCTCATTGTGCAATTCATCTTGTTGCGCTCAAAAATAAAAAAAAGTCTGATTAAAACTAATTTTTATATAGACTTTCTTTTAATAACAATTTTGACTCTTTTGGTATATCGCGCAAAATGCTCTGTAATATATGCATCGGAGTCATTTTCCTGTTGTTTCTGGATCAGCTGGTTCCGCTTTGCGTGCTGATTGTAGTTGGAGGGAGCAGCTTCACACGCTGCCGACATCAATGCCAGAACGAGGATGCACACAAACAGAAACCTCATGGCTGAAAGTATTCAAAAATAACAAGTAATATTTTTTTTAAAAAAAAAATTAAGTCAATTCCTACATAGGTCAACAAAGAAAATTTTTATTTTAGTTACTTTTTATTAAATAGTTACAATTAATATAAATATGTATATACATATGACTGAATCACAATATTAAAAAGACAAATTAGAAAGCGATTTTCCTTGCAATTTTCCATTTCCCTTTCTATATAGAAAGGGAAATGGAATATTGCAAGGAAATGCTGGATAGAGTTTTTTTACTTTTACTTTTTATTCATTAATTAAATTTAAATATTCTAATAAAATAAAAATCACATTCTCATAAATTAGGCCACCCCAGGTGGAATTCGTACCTACGACCTTTGGAATAAAAGACGAACGTATCCATTGTGCTACAGAGACACAACGAACAATTATCCTTTATATATATATTGTTGGACTATAATTTATGTTTGTTACTATTTATTTATTTTTTAAATTTAATTAATGAATTGATATTTGAGAAAACTGTATTAACATCAAGGGTCATCCACTACAAGTTCAAACTATGTATTTGAACTTGAGTGGTTTAATAAATAGTATTTTATTAACGATTGAAAATTTGAACAAGATATATAAATAAATATATTTAGGGAGAATAAGAATTAATAGTAGGAATTGAAAAACACATGATCATGCGTAATACTCATCGAAGGAATGAAACAGTAGTTGCAGAATACAGTAATACCCCGAACTTACTGAGCAATAACCACATATGTCAGGGTATAATTTCGCATATAAAGTAGTTATATTTGGGGCCGGAGAGGAAAAAAATAATAATTTAGGGGGAAAAAACGTCTAATAAATTCTTAGATAGCACAAAAGCAAAATCGCAAACCAAAGTTATTTTAATGTAGAAAGTTTCATAAAATTTAACAAGTAATCTACGGCTCAAATATTTTTTTTCCCCACAAAATTTTCTCGTTGCATACGTATATGCTAATAATATTTTTATTCCTTGTTTTGTTTTGTTTTTGAAAAAAATAAGCTCTTCTTTCGAGTATGTATTTTCGAAAATTTGTAACCCTTTTTTCAATTAAGCTGAAACCTGTCAAATAGCCAACCATCAGTCGATCTTCTGTGGGAATTGAATCTACAGACTCAAATTATTCTATGTCTTGCTCTTACTCATGCATTTCTATGAATTCATCAATTGTCAACTCTTGATTGTGGGAATCCAGTAGTTCTTGAACGTCATCACTGTCCACTTTTGAATCTATTTGCCTGACAACCTCTTCAATCGAATTACCAGTTTCATCAAGCTCTGGCGATAATTTCGCAGAGTTATAATGATGACAAAGAAAAAAAATAAAGACGAATCGACGAGATTTGAAAACCACGTAACTCCGAATTCCCGTAAGTCGAGGTATTACTGTATAAAAGATTGTTTAGTAGGGGAGGCGGGGGTTTCCCTTTTCAGATAAATTGGCAGGCATAAAATTCCCTTATTTTATACCGGAAATAAGGGAATTCAAAAGCTCCTGTGACAATTAATCCGACTCGTTCAGCAACTCTGTTTTCAAGCCTTGGATGGTTCTCGGACGAGAGAATTGAGAATTATACAATTGCCCTTTTCGCTGCGTCACAGGTATGCTCTATACCAGGGATGGCGCACCTTTTTGAGACGTGGGTTAAATTTCATTCATATTTTTAATACTAGCTCGTGGGTCACTAATGCCTATTTGCACCAGAAATAAATTTTTAAAAATTTAATTGAGTATTTTTAAAACTAAACATTTTATAAAATTCAATTAGCTTAATAGGTAAACATGGTAACCTTGGGTCCCTCTTTGACCCCAGTGCCACGAAATTGTATACGTAGACACAACTCGACCCGTGCTATCGACAGGTTGTTTTTGTTTGTGTAAATTCGTGTAAAGTTTGGAGTTACAGGGCCGTTTGTCAAAATAGGGACCCACCTCTTCGGGGGCCCGGGTTCGAGAGTAGAACTTGATTTCACATTTTCGTGCATTGTCATCCACCTCTGAGCTATGGTCAAAATTTCAAGTCTCTAGCTCATCGGGAAGTTAGTTTAAAATCAATTACAAAATTCCACCCGGGCAGACAAGAAAGCGAATTAATAAAAACATGGTAAAATGGGCGCTATGGAAGTCTCTTTCTACAAACATAACTGAGCAAAACCTTAAAAAAGTATATTTTATCCGAAGAAAGTGATTTAAATATGACTATTTGCTTTGGTTTTTAGATTTTTTTCAACAAAAAAAATATGAGTAAAATTATACACTTTATTATGTAGATATTTTGTAAGCACTTTTGCTTTATTTTCAGTACTGCATACTTTCATATACATTTGATTTAAATTGCTTTTACTGTTATGTCAATGCAGTGCTTGAAAAAGTACAAATAGAATATAAATAATTTACCGAAATTAGAAAATCTAAATAAACCCGTGTAACCCGTGTTTGAATAGTAATTGTGTAGGTTAGTTGAAAAGCTTGCGTGGGTTAGTGTCTGGCCCACGGGTCATAGGTACGCCATCACTGCTCTATACAAATAAGGTCTGGAGATCTAACTGGCCAATCCATTCGGTGAATGTTCTCACTTTCCAGAAATTCGTCACCCAGATGAGCTCTATGTGTTTCACGTTGTCATCCATTAAAATAAAATCTGGACCAACTTGTGACGTACCCTTTCTTCTTTCTCTAATTGCTGAGAAAGTACACCGATAAACGGTGAAAGATCCACTCCGTTTCCCTAGTTGCTGAGAAAAATATGCTTAAATGGGTGGTCAAGAATTCTGATCCCGGTTCCCACGACCTCCCCCTTAGTGTCTAGGGGTGAAAGGGCCTCCGGCTTGAGTTGGTCTTCTGTGAAGACAGTGAATCCATGACGACAGTGAGTCTGGAGAGGATAGCCCAATTATGAGCAGTGAAAGATCCCGCACTCTGAGGAGCGAGAAACAAAAGATGAAAGAGAACGCTGAGAGACGAGGAGACCCAGAAGTTAAAAAAGCAAAGGAAGAGGGCCCGTGGAGAGAAATTAAAAAACATATAACAAAGGGCTTCAATATACAGCCGTTATGCGTCCCATAATTGCTTATGCTTGTCCAGTCTGGGGCTATGCTGCTAAGACAAACATTAAAATTCTTGATACTGTTCAAAATTCTTACATACGTAATGATCGTCAAAGCCACTAGATATATGCGCAATGACAACATACGTAATGCTTTAAAAATCAATAGCTTTAAATCGCACCAACTTTTTTAATGCTCTTCCTGAAACTAATAATGTTAATATGCTAAATTTAATCCCTTACAATTCCAACATTAAAACTAAAAGGCCAAGAAGAAAACTTCTCGATTCTTACAGCCCTCCTTAATTTGTTTATTGTCTTGCAATAATTTTTATTATTGCATTTTAGTAAATTCAAAATTTTGCATTTTTTAAAATTTTTTCTTATTAAACTCTATCTACCCTACTGGACAAGCTCATCCCACTTTCCCAATTCTCAGCCTCCCCCCTCCCGGGCAGCCAATTGGAGTCTATGTTCACGCTACCACCGACCAATCAGAGAGCAGTCTCTAAGCTCTCACTCATGTCAAAAAATTCAACTCCACTGCACCCAGAAGAACCATAGACACGCCTCCCGGATCTCCTCACTACAGCCAATCATCACGACTCTACTGAGCAGAATGTAAAACTTCACTATCGCCATGTCCTCCATCGAAGATAGTCAAGATACGGGATTGAGAACTGTATTACTTTCCGGATGCCTACCGTACAATGCCCATTCAACGCCCGTTGAGAGAAGAGAGAGGTCTCTAGGAAGCAACAACTAAAGCGGGGATAGAGCAAACGACGGCCCGAACGAGGATTGATGTGGAATCAACAGTGACGACGCTAGATATATTTTACTAGTCAATATATTTCAAGGCTTTAAAATTAAATAAATATTCCTTAGTTTAGCTGTACGAAGTCATTACAAACTGCACCCGTGAAAAGAGTCGAACAAAATGTTCCAAAATCTCATCGCTATGTATCGCAACAGTCACAGTGCCTCTTTCAAAGACATTAAGGTATGTGCGACCATCAAACGTGATGCCTGCTCAGATCATCAAGCCTACGCTATCGTAATGTTCGATTTCTCGGACATGGAGGGCAGGTAGAAAGGCCCTGATTCTCTCCATGTGAAAGTACGCTAAGATTATATGAAGGGAACCATTTTTTTTTGTTATATTCTGCAACCGCTGTTACGTATTATCACGCATGTGTATGTTGAAGGATTGTTTTTCAGTCCTATATACATACCAAATTTTAATAAAATCTGTTCAGTATTTTTTAAAGATAATCGACAAAATCAAGAAAATTCTCTTAATTATGAATACCAGTGTATATTACAGGCAGATGCATATTTTGAATATAAAATGTAAGCACTTGGAAGACTAAGAGAAATTTCAAAAGAGCACAATAAGATTTCAAGAAATTTTAAAGTAACTTACCGCTGAAGGAATCTTTGGATATAATAAAGTTCGATCACTAGAAAGTCGAAATTGTTGTGTGGAAAAGGTTTTAGTTTTAACATGTATTTATACTTACTTTTTACATTATTGATAGTCATACTTTGTGTAATGAAACATTTTTAATTGAGCTCATTATTCACAAAAGTGTTAATTGAAGTAAGTAATTAAAATCTATTGTTCAATGTTTCGCAAATCTTGAAACAATTTGAGTTTTGTCGTATTATGAAGAACAATAATAAAATGTTTCATCATCAGAGGAATCATGTTTCAAAATGTTATTATTCATATGTGTTTTTCCGAAGTTTTACCTAGAAATGTAGTGAGATAAGATAATTTTTTAAGACAACTTTTTACGTATAATGTTTTTCAAAAATAGTATTGCATTTATTAAAACTGTGAGCTTAAATACTTACTGAATTTTAAATTTATGGAGAAATTTTTCTTATCTTTAAAAGCTGTGGTTTTCAAACTTTCAACTCTCGGAACCCTTAAAACTATAAGGTGCTTCCAGGGTACACCTTTAGAGATTTAGCAGAAAATATCTTAAAATAATATTTTAATTAGATCAACTTGTTATAGGTACTTAAAATAAAGATTTAAAAAAACTATTTTTGAAAATAAAATTAATTTGTGCTTCAGATGTCATATACCAATGCATTATATGCTAGGGTGTGTATTTGCATTTTTTTAACATAAACTATTGAAGATAATTTCTAATGTTGCCATCTTCAGTTGCATTTTATATTCTGTGATGATTTGTTTCCGGCATTGGCACTGAGAATAATTTTAACAACATCTTAAAGTATTAATAAATAAATATTGAGAAATATTTCCAGCACGCCCTTAGCAACCCATGTTAAATTGCCTAAGTTTATGTATCTTTTTCTCAGAAACTACATACTTCTCATGGATAACATTTTTACAGTAGGTTATGTCTACTATTAATAACAATTTAACAAATAATTTTGGTTTTTTTTATTTAAAATTAAATTAATTATGAGTTTTTTAAAAATTGTCCAATTTTTCACCCTAAAATTTAGTTTAAAAAAGTCATACCTAAGAAGGTTTGCAAGATATATCTAATTCCCTCCTTTAAAATGTGTAAACCTGTTATAAGTATGCTCACAGAAAATTCGAGGGTTCTATGATAATTACTTTTCGAGGAAAAGTTACATAAAGTGAAAAATATTACATTTTGAGAAAACAGGCTTTAAAGTAAAATTTTTTAATTTTTTGAGCATTTACTTTCTTGGTACTTTCCAGAAGCATATGAACCATTCTTTTGATTGTATGCTCATACAAAAGACTCTTCTAGTTTTCTTTTTTTTCATTATTTTTAAAATGTTTGCCTTTTTGGGGATCTCAAGATTCTTTCGTTAGGCTGCACGAATCTTACGTGTATCTAATTTTTTGAAGCATGACACTTAGTTATAACTATGTTCAATATCACAATGTTTTAAAATCAGTAATTGTGCTACATGATTCATGTTGAACATTGTACAATAGCCAAATTTTAGAGTTTTTAATTCTACAAATGTAGATCTTGGAATCACTGACCATATGGTGCTATTAGCTGACTCATTTGGGGGTTCTGAGTCTTTCCATGTAAACATTTTCTTAATAACATAGAATCACCTAGATCTATGACTTGACTTCATTTTATTCATTATGGTTTGTAGCACGTGTGTATGTGTTTATAATCGTAGTGCGTTTCGTTACATTCAGCTTCTGTCTTTTGAAACTTGTGCACCAGGCAATTATACCTACCTGCAGGACACAGTCCATATTAAGGGCTCTCGTTTGAAGACGGAAGATGAAAATAAACAGCCCAAACAGCTGTTTTCTTGCTGTGTAGATCATTGATATTATTCTAATAACCATACTATAATATCTTTGAATTTTTGGTATTAAAATGTCGGAGAGTCTGTTGCGATCACTTAGAATTTTTTCCATTACTTAACTTTTTCTTCTCTCTGTTTCACTTTTAAGAGTCAAAAGACGTGTACCCATATACTTTTGGAAAAGCTCAATTCAGTCTAATTTTTCCACTTGAAGATCATATGGATTGGAGATCATTAGAAGCTTATGCAAGGGGAAACTCAGGTACTCCTAGCTGAGCTTATTTGATGCGCGTCGAGGCGTAGCTTCATTTAAAAAATAAATAAAAATACTTCTAATAATTGTATTTCCTCATATCATATATCATTTTAAACAAAGACTTTTGAACTTTCAGAAAATACAAGAAAATGAAAATTGATAATATTTCCGAAAAATTATGTGACAGATCCCTTTTGTTCAGAATCTTTAACTACTTGTTTAGAATGACATTACAATTTTTATAACTGAGTTAGACAATACTGATATCTAAAGCTACTAATAAATATAACTGACAACAAACTAATAAAAATATATCATATGTAGAAGCCCGAAAATTAATAGCCCCGCAGTTATGCCAAATTTATGCTCAAGCAGCCAAATCCTTAACTGTAAACAGTTTCACACAAACAGATGAAAATATAACAAAAATAAAATGTCCACCTTTAAATTTACTTCAACTCTTTCATCCCTCACGAAACCAAATATATTACTATCCACTTCTGCTGTTTCCACATCATCATCTTCAACCCAAGCACTCCTCTTGCCATTCACCTCTTCAACAGCAGCTACTGGCCTCAGCTGCCTATTTCTAAATCGAATGCCATTCTTTCCACCAACAATGATATCTTTACCCCTATTGAATCTTCTTCATCAATCATATCCGTTACCACTTCCAATTCTTCATCCTCATCCAATAAAGCAGTTTCTTCATCCACAGTATCAATGTTTTAGCTTTAGCAGCTGAAACAATCGTGTTCTTTATATAAACTACAACTACTACATCCAATACCATACACTCCACATCGGAGGCACCAAAACAACTTCCATAATTCGAAGGAAAAAGCGTCCTAACAGAAATATTACTCATGTAATGGGTTCAAAAAATAAAAATAATTTTTTTTTCATAAATTGCTTTCTTAACTTGTATAGAATACGGTGGTAACGTGATTTTTTTAAAATTCGAAATCGTTATAAGGAAGCAAGTGTTAGAAAAGCAGCTGTTCTGAGCGCTGAGTTGGAGCGCCTACTCTGTACAGTTGGCTTGATACCATTGATCCTTCTATATATGTTCATACATACAAGTATAGATAAGTTTGTAGAGGTTTAAAAGGAAATATATATAGTTATTGAATATTTCGTCGAGCTTGTTTTAGTCTTCGCAACCAGGCATCGCCGATTGAGGGTAAGTTATGATTTCATTGTTTTAATCGTACTTGAAACTTTAAATGCGTTTTTTCAAAACAGTGTTTTTCAAACTTTCCTCCAACGTATCTCAAGAATGGTTTGACCGAATGACTTCAAATTTAAAGGGTAGACTCAGCACATATATACGCACCAAACGAACTACGATCATTCCAAAATTCAAAATATTTCTATTTTTTATAACAAAAACATAACAAAAAAATCATGAAATTCGAAACTTTTTCTTCAGATGTCTACCAAAAATTCCATTTTTTGATATTTTCAATTGAGTATAATCCATTCTGTGTATTTAAGCTTATGAATAAAACGCCGTTAATTTTTTGATGTGTAACATCTTTCTTATCGTTTGCTGGATTTTTGTAGGAATGATTTCGTGAAAAGGACGGAAATGTATAACAGGAAGTCGGGGAGCGTGCGCTATTTGATTTGACCAATCAGCGCGCTCTTGGTGATGTCTCTTTGCTACCCTCGCATCGGAGTCCAACTCTAGTAGCCACTAAGCCACCAGTCTTTTTTAACAGGCATTTATAAGTTTCACTTGTATGTAACGAAATCTTTGAACTCGATTTTTACCCACTTTAAGAGGTCCGATTAGTTCCAAATTCCACACACTTGTCAAGGACCGATGACAATACAATAATTTCATAGTTTTGTTCCATTGTCCTGATCAGAATCATCAGGAATAAGGATTTTCAGATTTGGCGACTAATTCATTATACCGTTTCCAGATTTGGCGACTAATTCTAGATCTCATTTCCAGATTCGGCGATTAAAAGATTAAGTTACCAATTGTCCAGTTTTTCTGAAAATGGAAATAAAAAAAAAGACTCGGGCAGATGAGAAGAAAATTATGCTCTAACCTGCGTTTCTCAAACTGTGGAGCACGCCCTCCTTGGGTGGCATGGCAACCCTACGTGGTGGGGGGGGGCGAGCATATCGAAAAGTTCAAAATAAAAGATTTAAAATAATTAACAATTTACAGAGAGGTAGCAAAACAAAATACATTCTGACATGATTAAAAATAAAATACATATTCACACTGGTATAAGTTACTTATATATGTATCAGTGCGAAAAAGTATTTAATAATTAATTTATCAATACTAAATTAAAATTAAGTTTAGTAATTACTAGTGACTTACATGGTCTTGTCATATCTAAAATATAATATATATATTCATAATATGTGCAGTTTACAATAATAAAATCGCATTGTAGCTACAGCGTTGAAGTACATAATTATAGCATTCAATACATTGTTGTTGTATGAAAGGGCGCGCTGAAATTATGAGTGAAAGTTGGATCTCAAATATGGAAAGTTTGAGAAGCACTGTTATAACCGTTAAACTTTAATATAAAGTCTGTTTTCTAAATTCTCTTGTCGGATCTGGGGAAAGAAGCATCATTCATTGCTCCTTTTTACCAAAACAGCTGATAATTGATTTAGAGGTTTCTCAACGGATTAAATAACTTCTCTCAAACTCTTCGATTCAAAAAGTGTACTTTTGTGTCTTATACTGATGTAAGTTTAGAGAGAATATTTGAGCTCTTTTTAGTGAAAATATCATTGACTTAACACCTTCTTCCGTATGAAATATTTCAAACTTAGCTCTTCCAAGATTTCCTTCAGTTGGTTGATCCTACATTTTGCAAACCAGGCCTGCCGTAGCACTGATAAGATGCCAATGGTATTCCAGATTCAAAAAGGACGCATTTAGATTAATTCATCAATGAATAAATGAACACAAGTCGAAATGTTTCGACATCTAACAGTGGCACTGTTATTGACGCTGTTTTTTCAACGGTTTTAAATATACTTTGAAATCACAAGTAATATGTGTCATACTTTAATTATATAAGTCTATTGTGTATTCGCTCTTCGTGGCCGTGGTAGCCTATAGGGGGTAGTTAACAGAGGGATGTCAGCTCATCGTCGTCCCTCGTCACTTGACCATGTTTCAAAATTACGAGGTCCGTCGCCAAAAGCCTAGTGTAGCTGAACAGTGTAACGTTAATATTCACTCACTCACAGTCTCCGCTCATCCCGCAAATTGAACAAGAATCAACAGAGAATCAATTTTGATCAAAAATTACAGTACTCCTTGGGTTAATTAAATAAAATTTTTATAAAGATGTATTATTCAATAGAAAAAAATTATTTCCAATCATACCTGATTCATTTTTTTCAGGATATAAGTTATTATTGCATATTCACAATAGCCTTCCAGATGTTACACATAATATTGGGAACTGTCAGGCTCGTTTAACATTTTATTCAGATAATTCAATCAGCTGGAATCGTGGAGGAAGTAAGCATCCATTTTATCGAGGGGGTTGTGTTCCGAGTGTGCTATAATCACGTTCTATCGGATATTTTTGGCTAAAGATTTATGTACATACTTTAAAGTACGCATAAATAAATGATCAAAAAAATTAAAAATTCTATCTTTTTACTGGCCATCAAAAAATTATTTAAAAATGCTTAAAAAAACAGGTCGTCACATGGAAGAGCACCCTTAATACATAAACAAGTGTTTACCGCTTCTAAGCCAAAACACGCACAATCACTCACTAGACAATTTTGTGTTTTTTAACCTAAAATTTGGAGCAGCTACTGCTTAAATTTAGATTTTAACATCGAATTTGTTGATATGTCAAAAAATTGTTCCTATCCTTCATTGGCAATCTTTTTTTTTTTTTTTTGCCCTGTTCTCTGTTTGTGCTACTTCTAACTGTTAGAAAAAACGCAAATTAAATTTAAAATGAAAAAAAAAATTAAATTTAATGAATGAATTAATATACGAAAAAACTGTATTAACATCAAATATCCATCCAATAAAACTTTAAAAAAATGTATTTGAACTTCAGTGAGGATTAGAAAATATTTCATTAACTTTTGAAAATTTGAACAAGGTATATTCTCATACATTAATATACACTGGTGTCCAAAAGTTAAGCATAATTGATATTATGTGATAAAGAAGGAACTGTAAATCAGAATGGCGGAAACGTGATATGCGAGTGTAAAATGGTTATAAAATAAGGAAGCAAATCAAAAAAATGATAATAATTAATTTTATTATCCAAAGTAGCAGTTTTGAAAGAAAACTGAGCCTAGCAAGGATTAACACTTTAAAGAAAAAATGAAAGAAAACATTAAATAAAATACTGATGCTGCAGT